>JAHIAM010002012.1:0-61495 GCA_021605205.1 Aegilops longissima | reverse complement strand
TCCATTTAAGGTGTTAGAGAAAATAAATGATAATGCATATAAACTTGAGCTGCCTGCAGATTTTGGGGTTAGTCGCACTTTTAACATTGCAGATTTGAAGCCTTATTTGGGTGAGGAATATGAGCTTCCGTCGAGGAGGACTTCATTTCAAGAAGGGAGGATGATGAGGACATCAATACCATTGTTACACCCACAGCCCTCTTGCTACATATCTTGGACAAATTACTAGAGCTCACATGACGCCAATTAAATTATCGTGTACTTTCGTTTCTTGGTAATGATTCTAATGTTCATGAGAATATGATGCTGCCTAAATTGGATACATTTGTTTTGCTTACAAATGAAGGCCCTAGCTTGGAGAAGGATGGACATTGGAGCAAGAGCAAGCATGGAGATAATGCCATGCGCAAGGGGAACAAGAACGGAGTTACAAGTGATGATTTCAGGACTTTGAAGCCACCATAATGGGTGCATGAAGCCTTGGACGAAATATACAAGATGCTACTTCATAAATGTCGTCCCGAGGCTATTCTAGGTGCCGCGTCACCTTACTAGTGGGCCAGGCCCTTGTAATTTCGAAATACTTAAGTATAGGCTGTTTTTTAGAGTCCGTATGTGTGGGGAAACAAGAGTTAGGGTTGATTTCGGACCCCTCCACCAAGGGCCACGAAATTCCCCCCCTCTTGCTCCATATATACAGCCCTTAGGGCACCGTTTAGACCTTGGGTTTTGTTTAGATTAAAAGTTCGCCATAGCTGCAACTTCGCGTGCCGTTTGTGTTCAACGACTGCACAAAGGCGTCCACGAACCCCACCTTGATCAATAAAGCTTTCATCTTATATTCGCAATATCCAGATTGCAATCTCAGTTTCTTGCTTGTTCTTCGTTTGCTCGCAGAAAACAGACCCTCGTGGTCAGTTTGATCGTGCTCGCGGCGTGGTCAATAACCTCTCGGAGTTGGTTTAGCGATTGCTAAGGCGCGACGTCCTCGCACGTTCGTAGTCGGATCGTCAAAGTCGACTTCCTCCAAAGCGAAATCCACATCTCATCGAAAGACGGGACACCTTTGCCTCTATCAATTCCCCTTGCAATTGCATTGATAACCCCTTATCCCATTTTGCGTTACTTTCCTATCGAGACTAGCCATTTGAGTATTGCCGGCAACGTTACTTGTGCACATTAGTGATCATACCTTCCATTACATACCATACCATATCATATTGGTATCATATCATCCATTGTGTCTCAAGTTTGTTCCCGCATATACACAATTGCTATCTTGGTTTGTGCATTGTGCAAAATTGGCCATACAAAAAAAATAAAGCTTTTAAGCAAAAGAAAGAGAGCAAAGAAGCTTGTAAGCAAGTGCCATAGCATCATACCATATTGCATATAAGATTGTCATATCCGATCATCTTGGATCATCTTGAGAGAAACACCGGGAACCATACATAGATAGCATACTTGGGATAGAAGTTTATCCATTTTGCTTCTTATAGGTTGTGCACAAGTGTCGTATCCGCCTATTGAGCAATCGTGCTAGCGTCTCTCTTGAGTTGTGCAACACGAGCGTTTTCCGTGGATTCCACATTTTGTGCTCATTCCTTGGTTGCACGACCCCATTTATCTATCCGTGTGTGTTTCCGTGTGCCATTCTTTGCTATTGGTCCATTTGTTTCACTTGCAATTTGTGAATCTCTTTCAGCATTATTGACTCTTGCTAACATTTTGCATTAAATTTTTGTGCCACTATCCTCACCGAGCTCCTCCATAAGCTTTACTTGTGTAGGTGTGAGAACCGACAAGGATTGGTACCAATAGTGCTATTTCATTGTCCGCATTTGGGTGAACTTGATTCATTTTCAGCATCGGTCAAGGTACATTGGTATAAGTTCTTCTCTTTCTCCCACTCATATTTGCTCGAGTCTTGTGATGGATAGGCAAGGCATTTCATCTCCGGTCTTCAACAACAACGACGGCGTGAACAACTACATCACCAAAGCGTCTCTCTTCGATCTACAACGACAAGTGCAAAGCACACAATCAAGATTGCGAGAGCGCATCGAGAACATCTCCATCGACATTCATCACTCCGAAGCAAGGAGAAGGGACTACTTCGATAAGAAGCTTGCCGCACATAAAGAGGAGCAAGATGCAAGGATGGAGGAGATTCGGGTCTTGATCAAGTCTTCTTCCCCTTCGTCATCTTCAAGACGGCGACGTTCAAGCCACAAGTCTTCGGAGCGCGGAAACGACGCAAGTGCAAATCGTCCTCGTCCACATCTACATGGCGACCACCATCACGTTCGTGATCAACATCGTCATGAAGGGCAAGTCACCTCCAAGCATCATGTGCAAGACGATGACGAACGACATCTACTACGAGCTCAAGCACGACAACGACACCATCATGTTGAAGATGCTCCACAAGCGCAAGTGCACAAGTCCCAACATGCCCTACTTCACGCCAAGTCCAAGCTTCAAGAGCACAAAAGAAGATCGCGAGACGACCACCACCAAGACGGCGCTATGGCTACATCAACCACTTCGGCATCTTCGCCAAGTGTTCTCAAGGCATCTTCGCCTTTGGACGTACGACATCTTCGCCTACTTCCCACGAGTACGCCTACAACGACTTCATCAAGTCCAAGGCAACTACCTACGAGCGAGGGTGACACTTCCATCTTCGGAAGCCCCCCAAGGAAGATGTGATGTAGGGCAGAACCCTAGGTTGACGATCTTTCACGCTTGGAGAGAATCCCTACGAGGAACACGAAGAACGAGCGGAAGAACACGAGGGAAAACACGGGAGAACGAGAGAGATCACTCAACCGACAAGAAAACGATCACACAAGTGCTAGATTATCAAACACATAGAGTGGCACAAGATTCAAGGACAACAAAGGGTAGGATACAAGGGTAGCCGTTCTTCTCCGAGAGGAGGTCTTGAGGGTCCACCCTAGGAGGGGGTCTTGAATACGCTTGGGGATCTTCTCCGTGAGGTCCCGATCTCGAAGGAGAAGTAGCCAAGTGGATGAGCAAAGGCTCTCACACGAAATATGAGCAAATCCAAAGCTGACCCTAGAAAGGATGAGGGAAGGTCTATTTATAGTCTAGGACCTCCAAGGGGTAAGTTGGGGCGAAAAGAGTACATGGGCCTCGGCCGACACGCTGCTGTGCAGCAGGGCGGTAGTACTGTTGCTTCATGGCGGTAGTACCGCTTTCAGCGATAGTACCGCTTGGTGGGCGATAGTACCGCTCGACGCTGTTCGATTCTGGAGTGTGTCGGGTTTTGCGGAAGTAGGCGGATGGAGAGCGGTAGTACCGCTTGGCTCGGCTCAGCGGTAGTACCGCTTGGCTTGAGCGGTAGTACTGCTTCATTGGCGGTAGTACTGCTTGGCTTGAGCGGTAGTACCGCTCCCTCTGACTCTGCAGCTCCTTCTCTTGCTCTTGGTGTCCCTCTTGGGCTGCAGCTTCTCCTAGGTTGGTTCCTTGGTACCTAAGCATGCACAACATTCCAGATTGAGGTAGTAGCCATGTCTCGAGAGGGTCATATGATATTTCAGTAAGGAGAGAAGTCACCTCGGTCTCGAGAGCTCGAGCTCGTGCTCTAGTCATGGGTCCTCTTGGCTCTTGATGAGACGGTTGTGGATGCATGGGGATGATCGTGGGATGCTCCGCATCATCTCCCCCTTGGGAGAGATCCGACCTCGGATCAAAAGCTTCATCTCCATGGAAAGGTGCGAGGTCCTTGACGTTGAAGATGTCGCTCACGTTGTACTTGTCACGAGGTATGTCGATCTTGTAAGCGTTGTCGTTGTAGCGTGCTAGTACCTTGAAAGGTCCATCGGCTCGAGGGAGGAGTTTGGACTTGCGTTCTTTGGGGAAGCGGTCCTTGCGAAGGTGTAGCCACACTAGATCACCAATGTTGAAGACGATGGGTTGCTTGTTGGCGTTGAGCTTGTTTGCTTGGCGTTGTACTTGGCGCTCGATGGTGTGCCTTGTATCTGCGTGCATCTTCTTGATGTAGCTTGCTCGTTCATTTGCATCCATGTTGGTGCGCTCTTGGAGAGGAAGTGGTAGAATGTCCAATGGGGACAACGGGTTGAAACCGTAGACGACCTCGAAGGGGGACTTGCCGGTAGTTGAATGTCTTGCACGATTGTAGGCGTATTTCGGCGATGGGTAGACATGCTTCCCACTCCTTGATGTTCTTCTTGATCAAGACACGAAGTAGAGTGGATAGTGTGCGGTTCGTCACCTCCGTTTGGCCGTCGGTTTGAGGATGGTATGCCGAGGAGAACAAGAGCTTGATTCCGAGCTTGGCACATAGGGTCTTCCAAAAGTAACTCAAGAACTTGACGTCACGATCGGAGACGATTGTCTTTGGTACGCCATGGAGTCGCAAGATTTCCCTACAAAAGAGATTTGCAACATGTGAAGCATCGTCTATCTTGTTGCAAGGAATGAAATGTGCCATTTTAGAGAATCTATCCACAACAACAAAGACGGAATCCTTGCCATTTTGAGTCCTAGGCAAACCAAGTACAAAATCCATACTAATGTCTTCCCATGGTTGATATGGAATAGGAAGAGGCATATAAAGACCATGAGATTGAGCTTTAGACTTAGCTTTGCGACATGTGTAGCATCTGTTGGTGAAGCGTGAGACGTCGCGGAACATCTTGGGCCAAAAGTAGTTGTTGGAGAGTGCGGCGAATGTCTTGTCACGTCCAAAGTGTCCCATGAGGCCGCCTCCATGAGCCTCTTGCAAAAGGAGCAAACGAAGAGAAGACTCGGGAATGCAAAGTTTGTTAGCTCTCATAAGGTAACCATCCTTGATGTAATATTGTTCCCAAGACGTATGCGTCAAACACTTAGCATAAGGAGAAGCAAAAGATGGATCATGCTCATACAAGTCTTTTATATGCTCAAAACCAATAACATTCAACTCAAGTTGAGTGACAAGCATGTTTATGCGTGAAAGCGTCGTCGACAACTACATTTTCTTTACCCTTAATGTACTTGATCACATAAGGAAAAGATTCAATGAATTCACTCCATTTGGCATGACGCTTGTTCAATTTAGTTTGACCTTTGAGGTACTTAAGCGTTTCATGATCGGTATGGATGACAAACTCATGCGGTCTAAGGTAATGTTCCCAAACATGTAGCACACGCACTAAAGCATACAATTCTTTGTCATAGATGGGATAATTAAGTTGAGCACGGAGAGTTTTTCACTAAAATATGCAATGGCTCGTTTTTCTTGCATTAAAACTCCGCCAATTCCGGTACCACTTGCATCACAATGAACCTCAAAAGTTTTGTCAAAATTGGGCAAAGCAAGAATCGGAGCATGAGTAAGCAAAGACTTGAGCTCATCAAAAGCGGTTGATTGCAAAGTTCCCCAAACAAAGGGAGTATTCTTCTTGCTCAAAGCATGCAAAGGAGCGGCAATTGTGCTAAAATCTTTCACAAAGCGACGATAGAAACCCGCAAGACCAAGAAAACTTCGCACTTGTTGCAAATTGGTGGGTTGGGGCCAAGTTTTGATTGCTTCAATTTTAGATTCATCAACATGGACACCCTTTGAAGAAACAACAAAACCCAAGAAAACCACTTTGTCGACTCCAAAAGTGCATTTTTTCAAATTTGCATAAAGGCTTTCCTTGCGAAGAGTTTGCAACACAGATTTTACATGATTGAAGTGCTCTTTCATGGTTTTGCTAAACACAAGAATATCATCAAAGTAAACCACAACAAAGACTCCAATATAAGGACGAAGCACATGATGCATAAGGCGCACAAAAGTACCGGAGCTTCGAAAGACCCATAGGCATCACTAACCACTCATATAAACCAAATTTGGTTTTGAAAGCAGTTTTCCATTCATCACCCTCTTGTATGCGTATTTGATAATAGCCACTTTTAAGATCAATTTTGAGAAAAGTTGGCTCCACTAAGTTCATCAAGCATGTCATCTAAGCGAGGAATGGGATGCCTATATCGAACGGTAATAGCATTGATAGGTCTACAATCGAACACAAGCGGAAACTTCCATCGGGCTTAGGCACAAGAATAACCGAACGGCACAAGGGCTTAGGCTTTCACGTACATGACCGTTGTCGATGAGTTGTTGTACTTGCCGCTGAATCTCCTTGGTTTCTTCCGGATTGACTCGGTATGGAGCTTTGTTTGGTAGCGGCGCCCGGGATGAGGTCGATTCGATGCTCAATGCCTCAAGAGGAGGTAGACCCGGAGGTAGCTCATCGGGAAAACATCTTGAAATTCCTGCAAAGAGATTGAAACACCAAAGGTAGCTCGTGAATGGTGTTAGTTTTGGTTCTCCATCCTTGCACACAAGGACAAAGTGCATCACACTCGATGGGTGCTCACACACTTCTCTCATCTCACTTTTGGTGGCAAATAGAATGAGGTTTTTCTCTCTAGGCTAAGAGTCTCTCAAATTTGGCTTGTGGCTCTCACTCACTTTTGGGTGGATCACTTTCTCACTCTTTTCTCTATGATGTGTGGCTTGCTTGTCGGCTATCACTTGACTAGGAGACATAGGTCGAGCACATACTCCTTCCCTTTCATCTTGAAGCTATAGTGATTGGTTCGCCCATTGTGGATGACACCACGGTCGAATTGCCATGGTCGACCAAGAAGGAGGTGGCAAGCGGTCATTGGGACCACATCACACTCCAAAGTGTCTTCATAAGCACCAATTTTGAAGGAGACTTGGACCGTATGCTCGACTCAGATAGTGCTTGGAGTCACTTAGCCATTGAACCTTGTAGGGGTGTGGGTGCTTCCTCTTGACCAATTGTAGCTTGGAGCATAGTTCTTCACTTGCCAAGTTGTGGCAACTACCACCATCGATGATGACCTTGATGGACCGTCCATTGATGCGGCTTTTGTGTGGAAGATGTGGCATCGTTGGTCTTCTTCTTGTTGATGTTGAAGAGTCAAGACCTTGGAGACAACGAGGCGGGCTCAATCCTCATCACAAAAGACTTGATCATCTTCATCTTCATTCACTTGCGGTGCATGGCCACTTGCTCAAGGGCTTCCATTTCCTCTTCACTCATAGAGTCATATGTGCCATCGTCGTTGAGGATCATGGTGCGCTTGTTGGTGCATTCAGATGACTTGTGGCCTCGGCCGCCGCAAGTGAAACACTTGAAGGAGCTTGTCTTGATGGTCTCATCGGTCGGAGTAGAGGATGAAGCACGCGGCTTGAGGTTGCTTGTAGTAGGAGGAGGACGACTTGAACTTGTCGATGTCTTCTTGTAACTTGACTTGTCGTCGTTTCTTGAAGGAAGCTTGGTTGGTGTAGATGTTGGAGGAGTCGTTGAAGCTTGATTGTTGGGGAAGCCGTAGGTCTTGGATGAGTACTTGGCGTGTTGAAGTCATCTTGCACTTGGCGTTCCGCCTTTGTAGCTTGATGCACGAGCTCAATGAGGGATGAGTATGGTTGGAAGTCGGCGATCTTCTTGATGGGATGATTGAGTCCGTTCAAAAAACGTGCCATAGTTTGCTCATCGTCTTCCTTGACATTGGCTCGAATCATGGCTATCTCCATCTCCTTGTAGTATTCTTCAACGCTCTTTGTTCCTTGCTTGAGTAGTTGGAGTTTCTTGAAGAGGTCGCGGTTGTAGTAGGTTGGCACAAAACGTGCTCGCATGACATCCTTCATTTGAGCCCAAGTGGTGATTGGAGGTTCACCTCTTGCTTGTCGTGGCTCAATGATTTGTTCCCACCATATGAGCACATAATCTTGGAACTCAAGTGATGCCATAGCGATTTTCTTCGCTTCATCGTAGTTGTGCAAACGGAAGATTTTGTCAACCTTCAATGCCCATGAGAGGTAGTCTTTGGGTCATTGCTTCCATTGAACTTTGGCATGGTGAATTTTAGCTTGCCGTAGCGTTGCTCTTCATTGTGTTGTTGGCGATGTTGATGATGACGTCCTTGACGTGGATTGTAATCGTCTTCATGTTGCTCTTGGCGCGGAGGAAGACCATGATCAACTTGCTCTTGTTGAATTTGATGTTGAGGTGGAGCTTGACGAGCTTGTGGAGGAGCTTGAGGAACTTGACGTTGTACATGAGGTTGGTAGTTCCTCTCTTGGATTTCTTCTCGAAGGGCTTCCTCTTGATTGCGCCGTTCGCGATTGCGGTTGGCGAAGGATCTACTTGATTCTTGAAGGGCACGTTGCGCCTCAAGAGCTTGCGCTTCACGTTATTGTTGTTGAAGACGTTGAGCCTTGGCGTCTTGTTCGTCTTGGTGACGACGTGCTCTTTCTTCCTCTTGTTGGCGATGAAGACGTTGTCGTTCTTGGGCTTGAGCAAAAGCCTCTTGGTTTGATTGAGGACGAGGAACTTGATCATCAACTTGCTCTTGTGAATGCTTGCCATGTAGCGGGTTGCGAGATGCATGACGGTCTTGGCGCGCGGCTCGTCGAAGAGTGTTCGATGACGGTGTACTTGAGTCGTAGAATGTGTCGTCGGAATGTCGACTCGAGCGGCTCCGTCTTGATGATGAAGAAGTGGAATGATGCCGTTTTCTCATCAACGCGGATCTCGTCCATTCTTGCATCATTCTCTTCCTTGTGAGCCTCGAACTTGTTGTCGAAGTAGTCTCTTATGCGTTGCTCGGAGAGTCGCAAGTCGGTGGCTAGGTTGTCGATCGCGATCGCTCATTGCTTGTTGTTCTTGGTGCAACGCTCGTTGTGCACCAAAGAGGTGGCTCTTGGTGACGTATGAGGACATGTCGTCGTCTTTCTCGATGAAGAGTGGGTTGGTAGAAGAACTTGGCCTATCCATCATTCCAAACAAGATGTGAGTGGTAGAACGGAAAAGAACTTATACCAATGTACCTTTGACCGATGTTGAAAATGAATCAAGTTCACTCAAATGCGGACAATGAAATAGCACTCTTGGTACCGATTCTTGTCGGTTCTCACACCTACACAAATAAAAGCTTATGGTGGAGCTCGGTTAGGATGGTGGCACAAAATTTGATGCAATTGTAAGTGAGACTCAATAAAGTTGAAAAAGATTCGCAAATTCGCAAATGTAACAAGTAGACCAAGCAAGTAGTGGTACACGGAAACACACACACAAATAGATAAGTGGGATTGTGCAAACCAAAAGTGAGCCAAAATGTGGAAACCACGAGAATGCTCTTGTTGCACAATACTAGAGAGACGCTAGCACGATTGCACAAAAGGCGGATACGCGAACTTGTGCACAACCTATTAGGCAAAAATGCAACGATCTCTATCCCAAGTATGCTATATGTATGATATTTCGGTGCAATGATCCAAGATGATCGGATATGACAATCTTAATGTTGTATGATGCTATGGTTCTTGCTTATAAGCTCTTTGCTTATCTTTCCTCTTTGCTTAAAAGCTTGGGTGGCTCTTTCACTTTTGAGCTCTTTTCTTATGCAAACTTCATGAACCAAGATAGCAATTGTGTATGCTATGACAACATTGTGACACACAAGTTGATCTCAAGATATGCACCACTTTGGTATGCTATGTATGCTATGGAGTATGATCACTAAAGTGCACAAGTCACGTTGCCGGCAATACTCGATGGCTAGTCTCGATGGGTAAGCAACGCAAAAGTAAGGCTATGTGGTTATCAATGCAATTGCGAGAGATGACAAAGATGTCGTCGAGGTTACCGTCCTTGACGATGATGAGTCCTTGCCAAGATGAGCGGTGGTGATGTTGACGTTGAACCGCACCTATATAGCCGAAACACAATAGGACACGGAACCACAACTCAAATTCTCAAAGACCAAAAGCGAAAATGTGGTAGCGGAAAGTGGAGGTGGTATAGCGGATGATGTGGTTTAAGCCCTAGGCAAAGATGCCGATGTTCGGAAAATTTGATGGTGTCAAAAGGTGGTGAAACCAAGGTGAGGACTTGAACACGTCGATAGCTTCAAACGAGCCAAAGAACACTCAAATCGGAGTTCGGAGTGAAAAGTTATGATGAAAATGGTGAAAGTTGGAAGGCTGAATCGGCGGGGCGGTAGTACTGCTGGAGAGGGCGGTAGTACCGCTCGTGTCGGGATTTTTCGACTATTTCGGCTGAACGGGGGCTGGCGGAAGTGCCGTGCTCAGTGGTAGTACCGCTAGGAGGGCGGTAGTACTGCTCACAGCGGTACTACCGCTAGGAGGGCGGTAGTACCGCTCGTGTCGGGATTTTCTCGATTGTTCAAACGGTTGCGCGATTTTGGGGCGGAAATGGGTGATTGCGGGGTCAAAATTTGATGGATTTTATGGATGGAAAGAGGTGAAACTTGGGGAGATGCTAGATCGACTCGAAACCAAGCAAATCCACGGATCAAAATCAACAAAATTTCATCACACTAACAAATCACAAAAAAATTTGGGGCTATTTTTGTGGGGAATTTTCGGAATTAGGACAAAAACAACAAAATCAAGCTAGAAAAAGAGGGGTAGGGGCTCCAATAACGTGATCAACGTGGCTCTTGATACCATGATGATGTAGGGCAGAACCCTAGGTTGGCGATCTTTCACGTTTGGAGGGATCCCACGGGAGAACACGAGGAACGAGCGGAAGAACACGAGGGAAAACACGGGAGAACGAGAGAGATCACTCAACCGACAAGAAAACGATCACACAAGTGCTAGATTATCAAACACATAGAGTGGCGCAAGATTCAAGGACAACAAAGGGTAGGATACAAGGGTAGCCGTTCTTCTCCGAGAGGAGGTCTTGAGGGGTCCACCCTAGGAGGGGGTCTTGAATCCGCTTGGGGATCTTCTCCGTGAGGTCCCGATCTCAAGGAGAAGTAGCCAAGTGGATGAGCAAAGGCTCTCACACGAAATATGAGCAAATCCAAAGCTGACCCTAGAAAGGATGAGGGAAGGTCTATTTATATTCTAGGACCTCCAAGGGGTAAGTTGGGGCGAAAAGAGTACATGGGCCTCGGCCGACACGCTGCAGTGAGCGGGCGGTAGTACTGTTGCTTCATGGCGGTAGTACCGCTTTCAGTGGTAGTACCGCTTGGTGGGCGGTAGTACCGCTCTCACGCTGCTCGATTCTGGAGTGTGTCGGGTTTTATGGAAGTAGGCGGATGGAGAGCGGTAGTACCGCTTGGCTCGGCTCAGCGGTAGTACTGCTTGGCTTGAGCGGTAGTACCGCTTCGCTGGCGGTAGTACCGCTTGGCTTGAGCGGTAGTACCGCTCCCTCTGACTCTGCAGCTCCTTCTCTTGCTCTTGGTGTCCCTCTTGGGCTGCAGCTTCTCCTAGGTTGGTTCCTTGGTACCTAAGCATGCACAACATTCCAGATTGAGGTAGTAGCCATGTCTCGAGAGGGTCATATGATATTTCAGTAAGGAGAGAAGTCACCTCGGTCTCGAGAGCTCGAGCTCGTGCTCTAGTCATGGGTCCTCTTGGCTCTTGATGAGACGGTTGTGGATGCATGGGGATGATCGTGGGATGCTCCGCATCAGCCGAGCATGGGACATTCCCTTCGGTCATGGAGACGAGCTACGAGGTGCCACATCATATGGGCCTCCAACACCAAGACGGTGACAAGACGGTCGAGCAAGGGCCATCCCCTTCGACCACGGCGACGAGCGCGAACCTCTTCAACAACATGAAGACGACGCCCACATTGGACTCATACTCCGAGTCAAGCTACGCAACCGCGCATGGAGACATTTGCACCTACATCTCTCCGGCACCCACATATGTCGAGATGCCCCAATTGCCATGTGAGGAGAGCCACCACCCCATGAGTGACATGAGTGACTCCACCATACGTGACATTGAGAGCATTTCCTATGAGATGATGAGTGTGACCACCACTAGCCCCACACATGAGAGCATGCCACACATCCTATGTGAGGTTGAGAGCCATTTGAGTGACTCCACCAAGCATACGAATGAGAGCATCATATTGAGAGTGAGTGAGCCACAACACTTAGTGAGTGAGGTAGTTGACACGGCACATGAGGCCACTATAATTTCTAACGACTTAACCTCTACTCCTAGTGTGTTTTCTTCTTTGGTGCTAGGTCTCCTACATGACGACATGCCTATCCTCGATGAGTCCATCCCTACATTGGAGACGCATTTATGGCCATGGTGGACGATGATGCACCCCCCACATGGTTCCATCAACATGAAGATGACAACGAATGGATCGTTGACACCTCACCTACAACACATGAGCGACGCTCCAAAGGTAACATAGGTGATGGTGCTTCTCTTGTCCCACTAGTGGACTCTCTTACCATCGATTGCTCCCATGATATTGACCCACCTATTCCCATGCTTCATGCTAGTGCGACTTCTTCATGCCTTGACTTACCTATTTATGATGAATATGATGATGAGCATGTTGAGTTACCTAGTTGTGATGCTATGCTCCATAGGATATCTTGTGAAAATTCTTTTGGTCACATCATGTTTGACAATCCATTGAACTTGTCATATGCTATGAGTGAGATCTCCCATATTGCATCATTTCAATCTCAACATAGTAACTATGCATGCCCCATTAAAATCAATCCCATTTGCACTTATGGCATAGATAACGAGATGATGGTCATTGGCTTTTTGTTTCTCTTGTGATGATATTGCCATGCTTCATTTACATGATTTGCGCAATTCATCTACTATGTCATGCCATGATCACATTGTTCCAAATATGCATTGTTTTGGATGTTGTCAATATTCTCCACGTGATGTTTCTACTCTTGCTCATGAGGAGACCCCCATAGTTTCCTCATACATGTTTGGATATTTTGATTCATCCCATCCTTTGCATGATTTCCATGATTGCTTGCACCATATGCATTCCATGAATAACAATGCTCTAGATATTGCTCATGATGCATTACACAATTTGAGTCTCCATTATGCTATACATAACAACAAACCTATCATGATGGATGACATGTTTCTATATCACGCATCTCATTTATTTGAGCATTGGATATTTTGTGCTAACCGACACATGCATGTGCGCATCATGATGGATGATGTGTACATATACCATGCCCACACAAATTTTCCTTTGTCTTTGTTTTGTGTAGGTACGCACGTATACTCGTCAACATCTCAATCCCATGAGTTGACGAAACGAGCTCTTGAGAGCAACGATGATTTGGGATCACGTGGACTTTCATTCCCACCATTCCTTTTGCGCAAGGACTACGCGCATCTCTTCTACTTGGCTCTCACACGGCTTTGGGCTATTTACCACTTGTTACCTTATGCCCATTCTATCGTGTTCCCTTTGCATGTTATGCTTGCTTCTATGCCTTTGCCATGCAATTGTGACCCTTGCTTGCATATACCCAGGATTTACGTTACTCCTATGTGTAGTTGCATGCTTGGTGGAGATCCTTGTTGCTTTTGCCATGTTTATCATGTGCCCCATGCTATTAATGCTTGTTGTGTTGGGAGAGTCATGATGATCCATTGCTATTTACATATGGTGATGCGGAGCATCCTACGGTCATCACCATGTCAAGAGTCCGTTTGGCAAGTGACACGTGCAACCTCTACTTCTCATACATAAAGGTGAATCTTCTCCTTTACACGTGTTCACTTGACCCCTTCGAGGATGGTATACTACTTGACACTTCTCCCGTGTGCATGCATAAGTATTGTCGGAGCTTCACTGATGTCGAGGAGGAGTGCAAGCGCCAAGGAACGACTACACCGTCCGCGAGGGAAGCATGGAAGAGAAGGAGGAAGAGAACCTGGCCGGCTCTAGAACGAGCGGTACTACCGCCCTCCAAGCGGTACTACCGCTCAAGCGGTACTACCGCCATGAGCCCCAGACTACCGCCCTACCTGCAGCAGCAGCCAGCTGGCCTTTGGCCTTGTATCCCTCTCCCACTTACCCCTTCGTGTCTTAGACTATAAATAGACCACCTCCACTTCCTTTCTAGGGTTAGCAAATATGATAGCTCATTCTTAGGTGAGCTTTGCTCCTACCTCTACTCTTGAGAGAGAGAGACTACCACTCCCATGGAGTTCAAGACCTCCATGTGAGAAGATCCTGCGGGATATCATCAAGACCCCCTTGGGAAGATCCGTCTAGGATATCATCAAGACCTCCTCTTGGAGATGAACCTTACCTTGTATCTTTCCCTTTGTTGTTCATGTACCTTGTGATCTTGTGTGTTTGATTGTCTAGTGGATGTGTGATTGGACTTGTTCTTGAGTGTTTCCCTTGTGATTTCTCTCCGCTTCTTCCCGTTTTCATCGTGTTCTTCGAGGATCCCACTCCAAACGTGAAAGATCGTCCCACGAGGGTTCCGCCTCACATCATCTATGGTATCATGAGCGACGTTGATCACGTTATTGGAGCCCCTACCCTCTTTTTCTAGCTTGATTTTGTTGATTTCGTCCTAAATCCGAAAATCCCCACCAAAAATAGCCCCAAAATTTTTGTGATTTGTTAGTTTTGATGATGTTTTGTTGATTTTGATCCATGGATTTGCCTGGTTTCGAGTGGATCTAGCATTTCCCCAAGTTTCCCACTTCCCATCCACGAAATCTCTCCAATTTTGACCCGAAATCATCCATTTCCGCCCCAAAATCGCGCCCTATCCGGATTTGCAAAAATCCCGACACGAGCGGTACTATCGCCCTTCCAAGCGGTACTACCGCTTAGCACCTCCAAGCGGTACTACCGCCCTTCCAAGCGGCACTACCGCCTCCCGAGCCAGATTTTGCGAAAAAACCCGACACGAGCGGTACTACCGCCCGTTCCAAGCGGTATTACCGCTTCGAGCGGTACTACCGCCCTCCCCAGCGGTACTACCGCCCTAGCCAGTTCAGCCTTCCGACTTTCACCGCTTCGCCATAACTAATTCATCCGAGTCCGATTTTGACGTTCTTTAGCTCGTTTTGAAGCTATTGACATCCCCTTCCAATAAAAATACTACCATCACCATTTGACTCCATCAAATTTTGTAAACTTTGGCATCTTTGCCTAGGGCTTCCGCCACATCCTCCGTGATAACCACCACCGACTTCCGCAACCTAACCAATTTTGTTCCCCATAGCATTAGTGGTTGCTTGAGTAGTGATTCGAGTCTCCTAAGGTGTTTCGGCTACTTAGGGATGATTGCTTCTTCATCAACCACCACCACCACTTCCACATAGGCTTGCCCACCATACACTTCCGACAACCCAACTTAACCCAATAGTTGTTTGAGCTTGTTTGAGTTGTGGCTTATGTCTCCTAAGGTGTTTCGGCTACTTAGGGATGGCAACTTCAACTCCGACACGTGTATAGCCCATCATTCCACTTTCGCATTGCCAAGTGCAAACCACCACCACATTCCCGCTACCACCATTTGACATTTGTCATTTGAGATTTTGAGTTCGCGGTTTTCCGCTTCCTAAGGTGTTTCGCTACTTAGGGACGAGTTTCCATCATCTTGGCATCTACATCAAGAACACCGCCACTCATCATCGCATAAGGACGGTAACCTCGACGACACCATTGTATATTCCCTTGCAAATTGCATTGATAACCCCTAGCCCATTTTATGTTATTTGCCTATCGAGACTAGCCATTTGAGTATTGCTGCAACGTTACTTGTGCACATTAGTGATCTACACCATCCATTGCATACATACCATATCATCCTGGTATCATCATATCATCCATTGTGTCACAATATCGTTCCCGTGATATACACAAAAGCTATCTTGGTTTGTGCATTGTGCAAAGTGGCCAAAAAAAAAGAAATAAAGCTTTTAAGCAAAAGAGAGAAAGAGCAAAGAAGCTTGTAAGCAAGTGCCATAGCATCATACCACATTGCATATAAGATTATCATATCCGATCATCTTGGATCATCTTGAGAGAAACACCGAACCATACATACATAGCATACTTGGGATAGAAAGTTTATCCATTTTGCATCTTATAGGTTGTGCACAAGTGTCGATCCGCCTATTGAGCAATCGTGCTAGCGTCTCTCTTGAGTTGTGCAACACGAGCGTTTTGGTGGATTCCACATTTTGAGCTCATTCCTTGGTTGCACGGCCCCATTTATCTATCCGTGTGTGTGTTCCGTGTGCCACATATTGCTATTGGTCTACTTGTTTCGCTTATGCAATTTTGTGAATCTCTTTCAACATTATTGACTCTTGCTAACATTTTGCATCAAATTTTGTGCCACTATCCTCACCGAGCTCTACCATAAGCTTTACTTGATAGGTGTGAGTGAACAAGTCCGTACCAATTCCACTATTCATTCATCTCACATTGAGTGAAACGGATACATCCTCAACTTTGGGAAAAGGTAACTTGGTATTGTTTATCTCATTTCCTACTCACCTCTACTCGAGTCTTGTGATGGATAGGCAAGGCATTTCATCTTCGGTCTACAACAACAACGACGAGTTCGATGCCATGGAAAACAACTACGACGCCAAGATGCAAGCTAAAATGGAGGAGATCAAATCCTCATCAAGTCCTACAAGCGATCTTCCTCATCTTCGAGAAGACGCCAAGAGCACATCCTTCCGAGCGACCATCTCCGCAACATCACATCGGCATCGATACCATCATCAACAAGAACGTGAAGGTCAAGAGCTCAACATCAACAACCGCCAACGACTTCACCATCTCCTTGGCATCTTCGCCAAGCTACTTCAAGGCATCTTCGCCTTCGGATATTCGACATCTTCGCCAACAAGCACCCCAAGACTACGCCAAGAGAAGCTCCCAAGCTCAAGTCCGCGACTTCCACGAGCTACTACGACCTCGACATCGACCACGAGATTCCTTTCTATGGGACTCAAGAACCCGAGGAGTACCTCGAGTGGGAGCGTTTGATGGACGACTACCTCAAGCTACATCAAGTTCCTCCCGAAGATCAAGTGAAGTGCGCCACAAGAAACTTCCACGACTACGCCGACATGGTGGCTTCACACACCTTCGGAGTGCTACGAGATGAGTTGGCCCAAGATGAAGAGAGCTTTGCGGCGAGAGTTCGTGCCTCCAACCTACACGGAACAACTTCGACGCCAATTGGAGAACACCATCCAAGGATCCAAGTCCATTGACGCGTACTTCAAGGAGATGAAGATTGCCTTGCGACGAGCCGGCGTGGACGACCCCATGTCAATGAAGTTCCACTTCATGATGGGATTGCACAATGACATCTCCAAGACCATCTTCCTCGAGAACTTCAAGTCCATCGACGACTACTACATTGGTGCTCTCAAGGCGGAACAAGAATTCATGAAGGGCAAGGCTTCTCCACCCCAAGCACACTTCAAGGTGACCAAGCTCTCGACAAGCATGAGGCTAGTACCACCACGATGTCCAAGCCCGACAAGCTCCAAGACGATGCTCCCAAGTGCAACTTCACCGCCATCCCTCTTTGTGGCATTGATGATGCCGAGTCTACCTTGACTCTTTTTCAAGATGTTGCGGAGACACGCACGACTCGGAGACCTTCAAGGACCAAGCTTTGGAGGCAAGGGACAAGGTGGCGAGCAAGGATGATGCTTCCATCTTTGGAGGCGAGAGTGATGATGTGCCATCTTGGCCTTCATCCATGGCGGCATTTATGAGATGGTTGAGTATTTCACTTCGACCACGGCGACGTATGATGACTTGAGTGACTTGTGCCACCATATTGAGAGTGAGAGTGACTTCACCACTAGCCCCATACATGATGAGCTGCCCCAATTCCCATGTGAGGAGAGCCACAACCCCCACCACTTGAGTGAGATGAGTGACTCCACCATATGTGAGTTTAAGTGCACCTATTTTGAGGGAGTGAGTGAAACACCACATAGAGAGAGTGAGATAGTTGATAGGTCTCGTGAGGCCATTTGCATTTCTAACAACTTGACCTCTACCTCTATTGTGTCTTCTCATTTGGTGCTAGTTCCCATTTATGATGACGCCGATCCTCGATTTACTTCGTCCTCCCTTTGGACAAGACGATGGCCATGGTGGACTATGATGCAACCCCCACATGGTTCCATCAAGATGAAGATGACCACCATTTGGTCTTTCCCACCTCACCTACACCACTTGAGTGGAATGACAAAGGTAACATAGGTGACGGTGATGCTCTAGTCCCACTAGTGGACATTCTTGACATTGATTGCTTGCATGATGTTGATCACCCTATTGACATGCTTCATTCTAGTATGATTTCCCATGTGATGATTTGCCCATTTATGATGAATATGATGATTCTCATGTGGAGTCTATTAGTTGTGATGCTATGTTACATAGGATTTCTTGTGACAATTCTTTAGGTCACATCATGTTTGCTAATCCGCTTGACTTGTCATATGCTATGCATGAGATCAACCATATGTCTTATTTGCAATCTCTCCATAGTGACTATGCATATGCCATTAAAATAAACCCAATTTGCACATATGGCATAGATGACAAGCCCATGGTTGTTGGCATTTGTTTTTCTTGTGATGATATTGATATGCTCCTTTGCATCATTTATCTCATATGCCATGCCATGCCCAACTAGCTTCGGATATGCATTGTTTTGGATGTTGTCCATTTTCTCCAAATGATATGTCCGCTATTGCTTATGAGGAGGCCCCCATAGTTTCCTCATACATGTTAGGAGAATTTGTTCCATCCTATTCTTTGTATGATTCCCATACTTGTGTGCACCATATGCTCCCCATGAAGAAACATGCTTTTGATGTGCCATATACTTGCATTCTCAATTTGTGTCCCCATCGTGTCATATACAATAACTATTCTTTCATGATGGATGACATGTTCTTATACCATGCATCAAATTTCTTTGAGCGATGCTTATCTTGTGCTAACTCACACACGCACATACACATCATGATGGATGATGTGTACATTTACCACACACACAATTTCTTTCGTTTGTGTCTCTTTTGTGTAGGTACCCATGAATACTTGTCGACCTCGCAATCCCACGAGTTGACAAAACGAGCTCTAGAGAGCAACGATGATTTGGGATCCCATGGATTGCCTTTCCCACCGCTCACTTCGCACATTTCTTCTACATGGCCCTCACATGGTTATGGGTAGTTGTCCATTATATATCCTTTGCCCATCTTGCCATGTTCACTTTGCATGATATGCCCATTCCTATGCCTTTGCCATGCATTTGTGACCCATGCTTTGCATTACACATGATGATTGATTCTAGTACATGTATGTGTATTTGCAAGCGTGGTGGAGATATTGTTTGGTATTGCCATGATTGCTTTGTGCCCCATGCCTATGATGACACTATGATCTTGCTTTGTGTTCGTGCTTGCGATATGTCATGTGCATTCCCTATGCCTATTATTTGTTTACATGACATGATTGACATGATTTCTTCTAGTGTGTTGCATCTTCGCTCCACTAGTTTGCACGACTTGATTACTATGCTTGCTTATGTTGCATCACCATTTCATGCGGTTGATGACAACCATCTATATGCTTTGCACATGATTCATATTGCTTCTTGTCATATATCTCTATGTGTTGCCTCCCTCATGCTAGATGATTTGCCATGTATTGAGTGCAACAATGATTCTCTTCTTGCTCATGAGATTGCCCCCATAGCATTCTCGCATATATTTGGAGATTTTGACATAATTCTTGTGAAGCATGCTTGTCTTACTTCTTTGCACCATATACCTAGTGCCATGAATTTAGCCATTGTTGCATCATATTATTCATGCACTTGTGCTTCTAATGGTTTTGTGCAAAAGATGAGAACCATCATGATGGATGATGAGTTCATCTACCATGCGCATCCGTTCTTTGTTTTGTTTTGTGCATGTGTAGGATACTTGGACTTTGTGTCGACTTCCACTTCACGTGAGTTGACCATTCGAGCTCTTGAGAGCGAGCCTCATACATTCTACCACGAATCGCTTCTACACCGCATTTGCTTCCACTTCGGCATTGTGAAGAATGCACAAGGACACACCTTCACGGTGACATCCTTCTTGAGCTTGGATATTGTGGATCATACTTCATGTGTTGCTTGCACCATTTGCACGCATACTCGAGATATTGCTTTCACCCATGATTCCCACATTTCCATGCTTCATGACATATATACCTTGTGTGTTGCATCCAATTCTTGGATTACTTTCTCCTATCATATGGTTGGTTGCAACAATGTCATTCCTTCCCATATGCCAAGTCACAGTGATTGCTACATGATTGACTTGATTGCCTCACACATGATGAACAATTGCTCTTTCTATTGTGTTGAGTGCCACACTATGTTCACTACTCCCTATGCACATTATGCTTGGATTGTCTTGCACTTGACCCATGTGTTTAGACACTTCATTTTATTTGGTGTTGTGAATACTTCCTATGCCTACCATCGACCATTTGTCGAGCGCTTTATACATGATTGCTACGATCTTGAGGTAAATGCTTATTCTCTTGTCACACATATTTGCATCACTACCTCATGTTTACATGTTTGTTTCCATGATGACCTTGATTTTGATCAATTCATATGCTTACATGCCATGTCACAATCCTTTGTCACACCCTATGCTATGCTTGATGACGACACTTGTTTGGTGAATCACCTCTTGAATGCTTGGTTTTGCACTAACGCTAACCACATTTGTTTTTCCAAGTGTTTGTTCCATTTGCTCCTTTTGAAGGAATCACAAGACGGTGTGACATTGGAGAGTGCCCATTTCGAGGTTCAAGATGACAAGTACTTGGTGATCGTCCACTTCAACACGGCGACGCTCTCTCTTTCCCATGGTGATTTGGTCTTCGATCCGAGGTCGGATCTTTCCCAAGGGGAGGGATGATGCGGAGCATCCTGACGGTCATCACCATGTCAAGAGTCCGCTTGGCAAGTGACACGTGCAACCTCTACTTCTCATACATAAAGGTGAATCTTCTCCTTTACACGTGTTCACTTGACCCCTTCGAGGATGGTATACTACTTGACACTTCTCCCGTGTGCATGCATAAGTATTGCCTGAGCTTCACCGATGTCGAGGAGGAGTGCAAGCGCCAAGGAACGACTACACCGTCCATGAGGGAAGCATGGAAGAGAAGGAGGAAGAGAACTGGCAGCTCTAGAACGAGCGGTACTACCGCCCTCAAGCGGTACTACCGCTCAAGCGGTACTACCGCCATGAGCCCTGTACTACCGCCCTACACCAGCATGCAGCCAGCATGGCCTTTGGCCTTGTATCCCTCTCCCACTTACCCCTTCGTGTCTTAGACTATAAATAGACCACCTCCACTTCCTTTCTAGGGTTAGCAAATATGATAGCTCATTCTTAGGTGAGCTTTGCTCCTACCTCTACTCTTGAGAGAGAGAGATACCACTCCCATGGAGTTCAAGACCTCCATGTGAGAAGATCCTGCGGGATATCATCAAGACCCCCTTGGGAAGATCCGTCTAGGATATCATCAAGACCTCCTCTTGGAGATGAACCTTACCTTGTATCTTTCCCTTTGTTGTTCATGTACCTTGTGATCTTGTGTGTTTGATTGTCTAGTGGATGTGTGATTGGACTTGTTCTTGAGTGTTTCCCCTTGTGATTTCTCTCCGTTCTTCCCCGTTTTCATCGTGTTCTTCGAGGGATCCCACTCCAAACGTGAAAGATCGTCCACGTAGGGTTCCGCCCTACATCATATGGCCTCTCGCCAATACATTGATGATAATTTTCTCATATCTTGCTTTCATGCTTGTGCTATGCCATGTGAATTATCCATGCCCACTATTTGCACACATGACTCTTGCCTTGATTCCATCTAGTATGTTGCATCTTCGCACTACTAGCTTGCTTGACTTGATCGCTATGATTGCTTGCTATGTTGCATCACCCATGTTCCACTATTACTCGCTTTCTTGGGTTGATGACATATATGTTCATGCCTCTCACATAATATATCTTGATCAGTGTCTCTTGTGTCCATTAGTTGCCTCTCTCATATCCACTTGTATTGAGTGCAACCATACTATGCTTATTGATCTTGGAGACTTTGACACTTTACTTGTGATGCATGCTTGTTTACTTGAGCCTATTGTATTTAGTTGTTCTAGCATCATATGCCTCCATACTATGAAATGCTCCCTTGTACTTTCTTATGATGAGCATGATGCATACACTTGTTGGGTATCTTACCACACGAATGATAGGTTTTGCATTTCCGCTAACCTCATTTGTTTTTCCGAGTGTTTGTCATGTTCTTTCATTTTGGAGGTTTCACAAGGAGGTGCCATTGATGAGGACATGACTACCTTGGATGATACCAAAAATATTGCATACATGCATATTTCTCAGGTGATTTCTAGTGCAAACTATTCAATAATATATTTATGTTATCCAGGACAAAAATACTTCACAAACTTTTGTGCCATGTCTAATTGCAGGTGTATGGGACATTTGTACAATCCACATATGAAGATAAGGGAGAAAGAGATGTTTACCTGCTGTTCAAAAGTTCTCTCACGTCACTTTTGGCCCAAGAGAAGATAGAGTCCAAGTCTCTCACGTTCTGGACTCAGATTCGGACTGCACAGACATACCTGACTCAAAACGTCTATAACTTTTTCATACGGACTCCAAATTGGTTGATTCTTTTTTTGTTGGAAAATAGATTTCGTGCATTTTCCAACCCAATTGAATCACCTTAAAATCCGTCCGGAGCGTTGAGTTATAGACGAAACAATCTGATGCTGCAGCAGAATCCGAGTCAAACTACAAGTCCAAAGGTGTTACGTCACCTCCGCTTGGGCCCATTGGCCTTGTACGACCTAGGGTTAGTTTTAGGCTGCCTTGGGACGTCCTCCCACCTCCTTGGCCGCCACCCCTTGCTCCTATATAAGTAGATCCATCTAGTAGCTTTTTGGTTGGGATTTGTTTAGTTAAAGTTAGTCATTGCAACTTCGTACTTCGCTTGTGTCCAACGACCAGACCAAGACCGCTTACGAATCCCCACCATTATCAATACTTCATATATATTCGCAATATTCAGATTGCTTTATCATATTCTTGCTTGTTCTTCGATTGCTTGAAGGAATAGACCTTCGTGGTCAGGTTGATCGTGCTCCAGCGTGGTCAATAACCTCTCTGAGTTGGTTTAGCGATTGCTAAGGCGCAACGTCGTGCACGTTTATAGTCGGATCGTCAAAGTCGACTCCACCAAATCGTTAGTTATCATCTCATCGAAAGATCGGGACACCCCGCCTCTATTAAGTGGTATCAGTTTTCAGGTTGCTCGGTGAGAATTTCCAATTATCCCTAGATTAGATTTATTTTCTTACCTATTGTCCAAGAAAAAGCCACAAAAAAGTTAGATCTATTCATCCTTTGTCCAAGCCAGTCTGAGCCTTTGCAGTTTTCTTTTCATTGTTTGCATTATTGAATTATCGGTTGCATCGTCGTGTCGAGTTGCTGGTCTTAGTGTCTAGTTCGTTTAGAGTTTCGAGTTCTGTTCACATTAGTCACGCCGCCGCTGCATCGTTATCCCTTCCGTTGATCACCATCCATCCATCAATTTCCACCACGTGCTACCCACCGTTCATTGTCATAACCATAGTTGAGATCGTTCACATCTTCACTTGATCCAATCTGCATCTTATCTAGTTTGTTTGGAAAGAGGGAGAGAGAAAAAGAGAAAAAAAGTAAAAGAAAAAAGTCAGAGAAAAAAAAAGAGAGAAAGAAAAAGAAAAAATAAGTGTGAGAAAAAAAAGAGAGAAGAAAAAAAAAGAAAGTTCGGATCTATCTAGACTCAATCTCGTAGCTGAATTCGGATTGGAATCTATTTTGTGCATTGTTCAGTAAAACAGGCATAACTTCCTCATACGAAGTCCGTTTTGGCTCCGCAAGTACTCAAATTAAAGCTAGAGACGAGCCGCATCTAAATAGTTGCAGAAGCTAGTTCAATATTTGGCACCTCAAAATCGGCTCCTAAATAGGTCTTTTTGCCCTCTGAAGTTCGTGAACACAGCTTGTTCTAATTTTTCAGGCCAGTTTTAGAATTCCTTGACTCCTCATATCAACTCGGAATTGAGTGATTCTTTTTGCATTGGAAAGCTTGAGTTAGTAGCATTCTTTGAAAAAATTTATCAGAAAATTGGCTCAAACTTTTCAAGAGGAAAGTTGGAGAGAGAGTTGTTGTATGTCCTGCTTGGCAGTTGTTTTTCATCATTATCTTCACTGCCGTTGTGATCTTCACTTATATCTTGCTGTCAAGATGATGTAGGGCGGAACCCTACATGGACGATCTTTCACGTTGGAGCGGATCCTACGGGGGAATCACGAAGAACGAGCGGAAGAACACGAGGAAATCACGGGGAGGAACGAGGGAAAACACTCAACCAACAAGGAATCGGTCACACAAATGCTAGATCAAAGAACACAAAGGGAGATACATGATTCAAGGTCGACAAAGGACGATACAAACGGTAGCCGTTCTTCTCCGTGAGGAGGTCTTGATGATGGTCTTCTCCGCAAAGGGAGGTCTTGAATCCAAGGTGGATCTTCTCCGAAGAGGGGCCTCGGTCTCTCGTGGAGTAGATCCGATATGGATGAGCCAAGCTCTATCTAATGAGGTAAATCAACGCTAACCCTAACTAGGAGGAGGTGGAGGAGTATATATAGTGCTAAGCCACGAAGGGGTAAGTGAGGGCGAGGGGTACACGGGCTCGGCCCAATACACTGCACATGAGACAGGCGGTAGTACCGTCCTTGGGCGCGGTAGTACCGCTTGAGGCGCTGCAAGCGTAGTACTGCTATGATGGGCGGTAGTACCGCCTGAGCCGCTCGAACTCCAAGTTTGTCGGACTTTGCGGAAGTGGAGTGGATGTAGAGCGGTAGTGCCGCTTGTGATGATAAGCGGTAGTACCGGCTGGGCCTGGGCGGTAGTACCGCTTGCTCCCAGCTTCTTCTTCCTTCTCCTCTTCCATGCTTGGCCTTGGTCCTGGATCCTCCATGGTCGTCTCGGTTGTACCTGAGTGTATGCAAGGTCCATGCATGAGGTAGTAGCCATGTCTCACATGTGGAAAGTGACGGTTCGAAGAGGAGTGAGTTCACCTTGGGTCCAATGGCGCATAGTCGAGGTCTCATCTTATGTATCCTTGGGGCTTGGAGAGTGGTTGGAGTGTACATGGGGATGAACGTGGTATGCTCCGCATCATCTCCCCTCCCTTGGGAAAGATCCGACCTCGGATCGTGATCCTCATCACCATGGAAACGGTTGTCGTAGACGGACTTGTAGTTGGACGAAGTTGAAGACATGGCGCAATCCAAGTAGTCCAAGGTGTCGCCGGAGTGATAGACATGCAAAAAGAGCAAACACAACCAACACTCGGAAATACAATGGTTAGCGCATGCGCAAGTGTCCATCATGTAATAATGAGTCCGTGCGGCAATATAGTTCGTGACAAAGCGCATGAAGCTTATCAAAATGATCTAGAATGGTATGCAAAGCATTCATGGGAACAAATGCAATCATTATGCACACAATTGTGTTATGAGTATGGGCAATGCAACCACGGTGCAATATGATGTCATAATGGGATGGTGCATCAAAAGCATGAACATAGCAATGGATGCTCAATATGATTATGTTATCATGCAATTGATGGTAGGCAATATGATCATGATGTATGAATATGCCATCAAGGAAGATCACAACAAATTTGCTAAGGAAGTGAACAAGCTCATATATCATGGATGTCATGGAAATAGATGCAACAAGGCAAGCATAATGTGAGTCAATCCATGCATATGGTGCAAACTTGTGGTGAGTATGATATGTCCATCGAGCATGAGTATGAGCACAATCAACAAATATGGATGTGTTGGTATACCAATGCTCGATGTTGTGGCAAGAGTGGAAACCGAAGGTGCATCCAATAAGTCCGAAAGCGCCTCAATGTAAAGGTCCATAGAGCCAATATCCAATGTCGATCCTCCATCCAATAGATGTATCATGTAGACAAGAAGAAGGAAACAACAATGAAAGTATGGCCCATCCAATATGCAAACTTGAGGATGGCTCAAAGGAAAGAGTTCACCTTTATGAGGATGTCGAAAATGTTGGTGTCGCACATCGTGTATGCCTTTATGTAACCAATATGTCTCATGACGGTAATGCCTTGTGAATCCTTCAAAATGAGAGGACATGACAAACACTCGGAAAAACAAATGAGGTTAGCGGAAATGCAAAACCTATCATTCGTGTGGTAAGATACCCAACAAGTGTATGCATCATGCTCATCATAAGAAAGGACAAGGGAATTTGGCATGGTGTGTAAGCATGTGATGCGATAACAACCAAATAGAAGAGGCTCAATCAAGCAAGCATGCATCACAAGTGATGAGGACATCAATACCATTGTTACACCCACAGCCCCTACTGCTACATATACTGGACCAATTACTAGAGCTCACATGCGCCAATTAAATTATCGTGTACTTTCGTTTCTTGGTAATGATTCTAATGTTCATGAGAATATGATGCTGCCTAAATTGGATACATTTGTTTTGCTTACAAATGAAGGCCCTAGCTTGGAGAAGGATGGACATTGAGCAAGAACAAGCATGGAGATAATGCCATGCAAGGGGAACGAGAAAGGAGTTACAAGTGATGATTTCAGGACTTTGAAGCCACCATAATGGGTGCATGAAGCCTTGGACGAAATATACAAGATGCTACTTCATAAATGTCGTCCCCGAGGCTATTCTAGGTGCTGCGTCACCTTATTATTGGGCCAGGCCCATGTAATTTCGAAATACTTAAGTATAGGCTGTTTTAGAGTCCGTATGTGGGGGAAACAAGAGTTAGGGTTGATTTCGACCCTCCACCAAGGGCCACGAAATTCCCCTCTTCCTCCATATATACAGCCCTTAGGGCACCGCTTAGACCTTGGGTTTTGTTTAGATTAAAAGTTCGCCATAGCTGCAACTTCGCATTTCGCTTGTGTTCAACGACTGCATAAAGGCGCCACGTAACCCCACCTTGATCAATAAAGCTTTCATCTTATATTCGCAATATCCAGATTGCAATCTCAGTTTCTTGCTTGTTCTTCGCTTGCTCGCAGGAAACAGGCCCTCGTGGTCGTTGATCGTGCTCGGCGTGGTCAATAACCCTCGGAAGTTGGTTTAGCGATTGCTAAGGCGCGACGTCTCGCACGATCGTAGTCGGATCGTCAAGGTCGACTCCTACGTAAACGATAGCCACCATCTCATCGAAACATCGGACACCTTTGCCTTTATCAAGTGGTATCAGATTTCCGTGTTGCTCGGTGAGATTTTCCAGTTTTTCGTAGTTTAGATCGAGTCTGTTCTTCATACCTATTGTCCACGAAAAAGCCACAAAAAAAATTAGGGTTAGTTCATCATATCCGAACCAATCTGAGCCTTTGCATAATCTTTTTAGGGTTTTTGCTTTGTTGAATTTGCGGTTGCATCGTCGTGTCAAGTTGCTGGTCTTAGAGTCTAGTCTTTTAGAGTTTCGAGTTCGGTCATAAGTTGTCACGCCACGCCGCACCATCATCATCGCCTTGCCATCTACCACCATTGCTTATCCGCCACCGCTCTGAATCCGTATCCATATACCACCACCAATCCGTATCCATATACCACCACCGCTACCATATATCACCACCGCTGCCATATACCACCACCATATATCCACCACCAATCCGAGTTCTTCTCATATTAGGTTTGTTTTCGAGATCCGTCTAGTTTCCGATTCGTGTTTCCTTGCCGGAGTAGGTTTCGGAAAAAAAAAAAAAAGAGTCCGGAAACCACCCTCCGTTTAGGCCCAAAATTTTCCAAAAACGTACTTGTCAAAAAAATTTCTGGCTATCCTATTTTTAGGTGTTTCTAAGTGGATTGAGACAGTCGCCGTTATAGAAAGTTTTTTGACCTTTCAGCTTTTGGGTCCGGCAATCAAAAAAAAAATTTTTTGGTCGAAAAATTTCGTGCCCATCCCGTTAGTTTGACACAGGAAGAGTTTTGAGACACTCGCCATTATAGTGATTTTTCGCAAAAAAAAAAAAAAGCAGCAAAAAAAAAAAAAAAAAAAAAAAAAAAAAAAAAAAAGAGCGAAAAAAAATTCCAGAGTGTGCTTTTCCGTTGTTTCCGTGCAGCGCCGTGATTTTGTTAGTGTTCTAGGCTCGCGTCTCTAGCACGGTCTAGCCTAGGACCAAAGACAAGATCGCGTTGAGCGCTTATTCAACTTTGCATCTCTGAATTGATTATTGCTGACCCTTTTGCTACAATATTATAAGCCTTCCCAGCTCCACATACATCTACATCGTATGCGTTTGACTCTCCCCGTAATCGCTCTATCCAAGCTTTGAGAGTTTTGACTACATCGGTTGCCTATCACCGCTTTCTTCTTTGGGTAAGAACTGGTAAGAATTTGAGATTTGCTTGACGGATTTGTGATCGCCCACCACACCACCACCACCACTTCCTAGTAGTCTGTCAATCATATTCTTGTGTGTTTCTATTGTCTGCTAACCATGGCAGGATCACAAGTCGATTTAGACCGACCGGGAGAACATGACAAACAAAGCGCTACATGATAAGTTTCAACAAATGATGAGTGGGCAGGTGGACGATGTGCTAAATAGATTTGAAGAGGCCATGGAGAAGATAGATGGCATTGAGAAGGCGTCAAACGAAGCTCGATATCAAGTTTAATGAATTGCTCGCTGCCTACCACCACCACCACCGGCTGCACCTAACGCACCTCTACTACAACAACACGGACTACCTCCACATCGCGAAACAGCCCTCCGCCGAGCTTCCCGTGTCCCTCTTCACCGCCAAGCTGCTGGTGTCTGCTGTTGATACTTCAGGGCTCCTGCTGCTGCAAGGGGGGGGATGATTATGTGAGAGCTTACGAGGATGAGGTTGATCAACATCAGAACTACGTGCAACCACCAGCACCACAACCACCAGGGTCGTCCACATGCAAATAATGGCGATGTTCGGGCTCCCCTTCAGGTACGAGATCATGACCATCTCCCTAAACTGAAATTGAATATTCCACCATTTGAGGGTAGATATGTTCCTGATATATATCTTACTTGGGAATTAGAAACTGAACAACGATTTACATGTTTACAATATCCTGAGGAGAGACGTGTTCCTGCTTGCTTTTGTGCTTTCACTAGCTTTGCATGTGTTTGGTGGTCTGAACATTGTAGATTATATCCTGTTCCAGCTACTTGGGCTGCTTTGAAAACTGCTATGCGTACTCGTTGGGTTCCTCCATATTATCAACGTGAATTACTTCAAAAATTGCAGCGCTTAAGACAAGGAAAAAATTCGGTAGAAGAATATTATCAGGAATTACAAACCGGCTTGATTAGATGTGGTATTGTTGAGGAGAATGAAGCTATGCTTGCACGTTTTCTGGGTGGATTAAATAGAGAGATTCAAACCATTCTAGACTACAAGGATTATAATAATATCACTCGATTATTCCATCTTGCTTGTAAAGCTGAACGTGAAGTGCAGGATCGACAGCGTTGGCGCGACTAACTTTTCTCGCAGGTCGACCTTCATCATGGACACCACGTGCATCATCTACTTCCACACGCTCTACTACACCGCACCTCCGCCGGCTGCCACCTCCAACCGTGATACAAGAAAGCAGGCACAACCACCACTATCTGCCAAGAGCACACTGCGCTGGGCCTACAGAGCTCTTCTTCTTCCATGGCGTCAACAGGCACACAAGTGATATTATTTGTCGTCGTTGTAAGGGAAGAGGACATTTTATGAGAGAATGCCAA
The DNA here is from genome assembly GCA_021605205.1 of Aegilops longissima. Classification (NCBI taxonomy): domain Eukaryota; kingdom Viridiplantae; phylum Streptophyta; class Magnoliopsida; order Poales; family Poaceae; genus Aegilops; species Aegilops longissima. The sequence goes on along the minus strand of JAHIAM010002012.1, from coordinate 31,690 downwards.
TCTCAGCGTGTGATGATTGCTACCGAGGATGGTGGGTATGAGTCCGCTAGTGACTATGATGAAGAGACTTTGGCTCTTATTACACATGAAGAACACGGTGGAGATGATTCGATCTTGAGACGCAATACATGGCTGCTGAAGATGCCGACAGTATGAATGTTTAGTTGCTCAACGTGTTTTGAGTGTGCAGGTTACACAAGCTGAGCAAAATCAGAGGCATAACTTGTTCCATACAAAGGAGTTGTGAAGGAACGTTCTATTCAAGGCCATCATAGATGGAGGGAGCTGCAACAACTTGGCTAGCATGGATATGGTGGAGAAGCTTTCTCTCACCACAAGACCACATCCACATCCTTACTACATCCAATGGTTCAACAACAGCGGCAAGGTTAAGGTAACACGTCTGTTCGTGTGCATTTTAGTATCTCTACATATGCTGATTATGTTGATTGTGATGTGGTACCTATGCAAGCATGTTCCTTATTACTTGGTAGACCATGGCAATTTGATAAAATTCTGTACACCATGGTAGAAACAATCAAGATACTCTTGTTCACAAGGATAAAATATTACTTTGCTTCCTATGACTCCTGATTCCATTTTGAAAGATGATATTAATAGAGCTAATAAAGCAAAACAGGAGAAAAATAAGAGTGAAAATCAGATTGTGGCAAAAGAATTTGAGCAACAAATGAAGCCTAATAATAAACCATCTAATGTTGCTTCTGAAATTAAACTGAAAAGTGCATGTTTATTTGCCACCAAATCTGATATTGATGAGCTAGATTCTAGCAAATCTGTTTGCTATGCTTTTGTGTGCAAAGAGGCATTATTTTCATTCGAGGACGTGCCTTCCTCTTTGCCCCTCGCTGTCACTAACATTTTGCAGGAGTTCGCGAGGTCTTCCCACAAGACGTGCCACCGGATTACCACCTATTCGAGGGATTGAGCATCAAATTGACTTAATTCCGTGCATCGCTACCCAACCGCGCACCATACCGCACCAATCCGGAGGAGACGAAGGAGATTATGCGTCAAGTACAGGAGCTGCTCGACAAAGGTTATATACGCGAATCTCTTAGTCCTTGTGCTGTTCCTATTATACTAGTGCCTAAAAAGGATGGTACGTCACGTATGTGTGTTGATTGTAGAGGCATTAATAATATTACTATTCGTTATCGCCATCCTATTCCTAGGCTAGATGATATGCTTGATGAATTAAGTGGCTCTACAATATTCTCCAAAGTTGATTTATGAGTGGATACCATCAAATTCGTATGAAATTGGGAGATGAATGGAAAACAGCATTTAAAACTAAGTTTGGATTATATGAGTGGTTAGTCATGCCTTTTGGGTTAACTAATGCACCTAGTACTTTCATGAGATTAATGAACGAAGTTTTACGTGCTTTCATTGGACGATTTGTGGTAGTTTACTTTGATGATATACTGATTTATAGCAAATCTTTGGAAGAACATTTGGAACATTTACGTGTTGTTTTTAATGCTCTACGTGATGCACGCTTGTTTGGTAACCTTGGGAAGTGCACCTTTTGCACCGACCGAGTATCTTTTCTTGGCTATGTTGTTACTCCACAGGAATTGAAGTTGATAAAGCCAAGATTGAAGCTATTGAGAGTTGGCCGCAGCCCAAAACGGTCACACAAGTGAGGAGTTTTCTTGGACTCGCTGGTTTCTATAGGCGTTTTGTGAGAGACTTTAGCACCATTGCTGCACCTCTCAATGAGCTTACAAAGAAGGATGTGCCTTTTGTTTGGGGTACCGCACAGAAGAAGCCTTCACGGTATTGAAAGATAAGTTGACACATGCTCCTTTACTCCAACTTCCCGACTTTAATAAGACTTTTGAGCTTGAATGTGATGCTAGTGGAATTGGATTAGGAGGTGTGTTATTACAAGATGGCAAACCTGTTGCATACTTTTCTCGAAAAATTGAGTGGGCCTAGTCTGAACTATTCTACTTATGACAAAGAATTATATGCTCTTGTTCGGACTTTAGAGACATGGCAACATTATTTATGGCCCAAAGAATTTGTTATACATTCGATCATGAATCTTTGAAACATATTAAAAGTCAAGCTAAACTGAATCGTAGACATGCTAAATGGGTTGAATTCATTGAGACTTTCCTTATGTCATTAAACACAAGAAGGGTAAAGAAAATGTTATTGCTGATGCTTTGTCTCGTCGATATACTATGCTTTCACAACTTGACTTCAAAATATTTGGTTTGGAGACCATCAAAGATCAATATGTGCATGATGCTGATTTTAAAGATGTAATGCAGAATTGTAAAGAGGGAAGAACATGGAACAAGTTCATTATTAATGATGGTTTTGTGTTCGTGCTAACAAGCTATGCATTCCTGCTAGCTCTGTTAGTCTTTTGTTGTTGCAGGAGGCGATGGAGGAGGATTAATGGGACACTTTGGCGTGAAGAAGACGGAGGATATACTTGCTACACATTTCTTTTGGCCAAAGATGAGACGGGATGTTGAGCGTTTTGTTGCTCGCTGCACTACATGTCAAAAAGCTAAGTCACGACTCAATCCTCATGGTTTATATATGCCTTTGCTCGTGCCTAGTGTTCCTTGGGAGGATATATCTATGGACTTTGTTTTAGGTTTACCTCGAACAAAGAAGGGAGGGATAGCATATTTGTTGTCGTGGATAGATTCTCTAAAATGGCACACTTTATACCATGTCATAAAAGCGATGATGCTTTGTTAATGTTGCTGATTTGTTCTTTCGTGAAATTATTCGCTTGCATGGTGTGCCAAATACTATTGTTTCAGATCGTGATACTAAATTTCTTAGCCACTTTTGGAGATGTTTATGGGCTAAGTTGGGGACTAAACTGCTTTTAGTACTACTTGTCACCCCAAACCGATGGATAAACTGAAGTAGTCAATAGAACATTGTCTACTATGCTTAGGGCTGTTTTGAAGAATAATAAGAAAATGTGGGAAGAATGCTTGCCTCATATTGAATTTGCTTATAATCGTTCATTGCATTCTACTACTAAGATGTGCCCTTTTGAAATTGTGTATGGCTTCCTACCTCGTGCACCTATTGATTTGTTGCCTCTACCATCTTCGGAGAAGGTTAATTTTGATGCTAAAGAACGTGCTGAATTGATTTTAAAAGTGCATGAGATAACTAAGGAAAACATTGAGCGTATGAATGCTAAATATAAACTTGTCGGAGATAAGGGTAGAAAACATGTTGTCTTTGCACCGGAGATCTTGTTTGGTTACATTTGCGTAAGGATAGGTTTCTAATTTGCGCAAATCAAAGCTAATGCCACGTCTTGATGGTCCATTTAAGGTGTTAGAGAAAATAAATTATAATGCATATAAACTTGAGCTGCCTGCAGATTTTGGGGTTAGTCCCACTTTTAACATTGCAGATTTGGAGCCTTATTTGGGTGAGGAATATGAGCTTCCGTCGCGGACGACTTCATTTCAAGAAGGGGAGGATGATGAGGACATCAATACCATTGTTACACCCACAGCCCTTACTGCTACATATACCGGACCAATTACTAGAGCTCACAAGACGCCAATTAAATTATCGTACTTTCGCTTTTGGTAATGATTCTAATGTTCATGAGAATATGATGCTGCCTAAATTGGATACATTTGTTTTGCTTACAAATGAAGGCCCTAGCTTGGAGAAGGATGGACATTGAGCAAGAACAAGCATGGAGATAATGCCATGCTAAGGGGAACAAGAAAGGAGTTACAAGTGATGATTTCAGGACTTTGAAGCCACCATAATGGGTGCATGAAGCCTTGGACGAAATATACAAGATGCTACTTCATAAATGTCGTCCCGAGGCTATTCTAGGTGCTGCGTCACCTTATTATTGGGCCAGGCCCATGTAATTTCGAAATACTTAAGTATAGGCTGTTTTAGAGTCCGTATGTGTGGGGAAACAAGAGTTAGGGTTGATTTCGACCCCTCCACCAAGGGCCACGAAATTCCCCTCTTCCTCCATATATACAGCCCTTAGGGCACCGTTTAGACCTTGGGTTTTGTTTAGATTAAAAGTTCGCCATAGCTGCAACTTCGCAGTTTCGCTTTGTGTTCAACGACTGCACAAAGGCGCCACAGAACCCCACCTTGATCAATAAAGCTTTCATCTTATATTCGCAATATCCAGATTGCAATCTCAGTTTCTTGCTTGTTCTTCGCTTGCTCGCAGGAAACAGGCCCTCGTGGTCGTTTGATCGTGCTCGGCGTGGTCAATAACCCTCGGAAGTTGGTTTAGCGATTGCTAAGGCGCGACGTCTCGCACGATCGTAGTCGGATCGTCAAGGTCGACTCCCACAGAAACGATAGCCACCATCTCATCGAAACATCGGGACACCTTTGCCTTTATCAACAAGTATAGTGTCCAAGTCTCCAATGTCATTAAGCATAGAGGCAACTATAGGAGGCAAGCGACAATACCCAAGATATATCATGTGAGAGGCATGAACATATATGTCATCAACCCAAGAAAGCAAGTGATAGTGGAACATGGGCGATGCAACTAAGCAATCAATCATAGAGTTCAAGTCAAGCAAGCTAGTAGTGCGAAGATGCAACGTACTAGAAGGAATCATGACAAGCATGTCATGTGTGCAAATAGTGCGCATGAATAATTCACATGGCATAGCACAAGCATGAAAGCAAGATATGAGGAAAGTAGGTTCATGGTATTGGCAAGAAGTCCTATGTAAATAGCAATGTAACATCATGACTCTCCCAACACAAGAATCAACAATAGTATGAGGCACATGATAAACATGGCAATAGCTACTAGGATCTCCACCGAGCATGCAAATACACATAGGAGTAGCATAATGGTGAATCATGGGTAGATGCAAGCAAGGGTCACAAGTGCATGGCAAAGGCATAGAAGCAAGCATAACATGCAAAGTGAACACGGTAAAATGAGTATAAGGTGGCAAGTGGTAAATATCCCATAGCCGTGTGAGAGCCAAGTAGAAGAGGTGCGTGTAGTCCTTGCGCGAAGGTAATGGTGGTAATGAAAGTCCACGTGATCCCAAGTCATCGTTGCTCTCAAGAGCTCGTTTAACAACTCTTGGGATTGAGAAGTTGACGAGTATGCATGAGTACCTACACAAAACAAAGACAAAGGAAAATTGTGTGTGCATGGTATATGTACACATCATCCATCATGATGCGCACATACATGTGTCGGTTAGCACAAAATATCCAATGCTCAAATAAATGAGATGCGTGATATAGAAACATGTCATCCATCATGATAGGTTTGTTGTTATGTATAGCATAATGGAGACTCAAATTGTGTAATGCATCGTGAGCAATATCTAGAGCATTGTTATTCATGGAATGCATATGGTTCACGCAATCATGGAAATCATGCAAAGGATGGGATGACTCAAAATCTCCAAACATGTATGAGGAAACTATGGGGGTCTCCTCATGAGCAAGAGTAGAAACATCACGTGGAGAATATTGACAACATCCACAACAATGCATATTTGGAACACTGTGATCATGGCATGGAATAGTAGATGAATTGCGCACATCATGTAAAGGAAGCATGGCAATATCATCACAAGAGAAGCAAAAGCCAATGACCATCATCTCGTCATCTATGCGATAAGTGCAAATGGGATTTATTTTAATGGGGCATGCATAGTTACTATGTTGAGATTGAAATGAGGCAATATGGGAGATCTCACTCATAGCATATGACAAGTTCAATGGATTGTCAAACATGAAGTGACCAATAGAATTTTCACATGATATCCTATGGAGCATGGCATCACAACTAGGCAACTCAACATGCTCATCATCATATTCATCATAAATAGGTAAGTCAAGGCATGAAGAAGTTTCACTAGCATGAAGCATGGTAATAGGTGGGTCGACATCATGGGAGCAATCAATGTCAAGATTGTCCACTAGTGGGACAAGAGAAGTACCATCACCTATGTTACCTTTGGAAGGTCGCTCATGAGTTGTAGGTGAGGTGTTGAAGATCGCCTCGTTGTCATCTTCATCTTGATGGAACCATGTGGGGTGCATCATCATCCATCATGGCCATCGCTGCGTCCAATGTAGGGATGGACTCGCCGAGGATAGGCATGTCGTCATGTAGGAGACCTAGCACCAAAGAAGAAAACACACTAGGAGTAGAGGTTAAGTCGTTAGAAATCATAGTGGCCTCATGTGTCGTGTCAACTACCTCACTCACTAAGTGTTGTGGCTCACTCACTCTCAATATGATGCTCTCACTGTATGGTTGGTGGAGTCACTCAAATGGCTCTCAACCTCACATAGGATGTGTGGCATGCTCTCATGTGTGGGGCTAGTGGTGGTCACACTCATCCTCTCATAGGAAATGCTCTCAATGTCACGTATGGTGGAGTCACCATGTCACTCATGGGGTGGTGGCTCTCCTCACATGGCAAATGGGGCATCTCAACATATGTGGGTGCCGGAGAGATGTAGGTGCAAATGTCTCCATGTGCGGTCGCAGTAGCTTGACTCGGAGTATGAGTCCAATGTGGGCGCTGCTTCATGTTGTTGAGGAGGTTCGCGCTCGTCGCCGTGGTCGAAGGGGGCCCTTGCTCGACCGCCTTGTCACCGCCTTGGTGTTGGAGGCCCATATGATGTGGCACCTCATAGCTCGCCTCCATGACCGAAGGGAATGTCCCATGCTCGGCCATCTTCCTTGAGGGGCTTCCAAGATGGAAGTGTCGCCCTCGCTCAGAGGTGGTCGCCTTGGACTTGATGAAGTCGATGTAGGCGCACACGGGGAAGTAGGCGAAGATGCCGACGTCCAAAGGCGAAGATGCCTTTTGAGAACACTTGGCGAAGATGCCAAGTGGTTGATGTAGCCGTAGCGCCGCCTTGGTGGTGGTCGCCTCGCGGTCTTCTCTTGTGCTTATGAAGCTTCGACTTGGCATGAAGTAGGGCTTGTTGGAACTCGTGCATTTGCGCTTGTGGAGCATCTTCATGATGATGATGTCGTTGTCGTGCTTGAGCTCGTAGTAGATGTCGTCGTCGTCGTGCGTGCACATGATGCTTGAGGTGACTTGCCCTTCATGACGATGTTGATCACGAATGTGATGGTGGTCGCCATGTAGATGTGGACGAGGATGATTTGCGCTTGCATCGCTTACGCGCCCAAGACTTGTGGCTTGAACGTCGCCGCCTTTGAAGATGACGAAGGGAAGAAGACTTGATCAAGGCCGAATCTCCTCCATCCTTGCATCTTGCTCCTCTTTATGTGCGGCAAGCTTCTTATCAAGTAGTCCCTTCTCCTTGCTTCGGAGTGATGAATGTCGATGGAGATGTTCTCGATGCGCCTCGCAATCTTGATTGTGTGCTTTGCACTTGTCGTTGTAGATCAAGAGAGACGCTTTGGTGATGTAGTTGTTCACGCCGTCGTTGTTGTCGAAGACCGGAGATGAAATGCCTTGCCTATCCATCACAAGACTCGAGCAAATATGAGTGGGAGAAAGAGAAGAACTTATACCAATGTACCTTGACCGATGTTGACAATGAATCAAGTTCACTCAAATGCAGACAATGAAATAGCACTATTGGTACCAATCCTTGTCGGTTCTCACACCTACACAAGTAAAGCTTATGGAGGAGCTCGGTGAGGATAGTGGCACAAAAATTTAATGCAAAATGTTAGCAAGAGTAATAATGTTGAAAGAGATTCACAAATTCGCAAGTGAAACAAATGGACCAATAGCAAAGAATGGCACACGGAAACACACACACGGATAGATAAATGGGGTCGTGCAACCAAGGAATGAGCACAAAATGTGGAATCCACGGAAAACGCTCGTGTTGCACAACTCAAGAGAGACGCTAGCACGATTGCTCCATAGGCGGATACGACACTTGTGCACAACCTATAAGATGCAAAATGGATAAACTTCTATCCCAAATATGCTATGTATGTATGGTTCCCGGTGTTTCTCTCAAGATGATCCAAGATGATCGGATATGATAATCTTATATGCAATGTGGTATGATGCTATGGCACTTGCTTACAAGCTTCTTTGCTCTCTTTCTTTTGCTTAAAAGCTTTATTTCTTTTTCTTTTTTTTTCTCTATGGCCACTTTGCACAATGCACAAACCAAGATAGCAATTGTGTGTATGCGGGAACAAACTTGTGACACAAGATATGATACCAATATATGCACCACAATGATATGGTATGTATGCTATGGAGTATGATCACTAATGTGCACAAGTAACGCTGCCGCAATACTCAAATGGCTAGTCTCGATAGGCAAGTAACGCAAAAGTAAGGCTAGGGGTTAACAATGCAATGGCAAGGGAATATACAATGGTGTCGTCGAGGTTACCGTCCTGCGATGATGAGTGGCGGTGTTCTTGATGTAGATACCAAGATGATGGAGACTCGTCCCTAAGTAGCCGAAACACCTTAGGAAACGGAAAAACCGCGAACTCAAAATCTCAAACTTCAATTGTCAAAGTGGTGGTAGCGGAAAGCGGTGGTGATTTGCACTTGGCAATGCGGAAGTGGAATGATGGGCTATACACGTGTCGGAGTTGAAGTTGCCGTCCCTAAGTAGCCGAAACACCTTAGGAGACACAAGCCACAACTCGAAAAAGCTCAATCAACAATTGGGTTAAGTTGGGTTGTCGGAAGTGTATGGTGGGCAAGGTTATGTGGAAGTGGTGGTGGTGGTTGATGAAGAAGCAATCGTCCCTAAGTAGCCGAAACACCTTAGGAGACTCGAATCACTACTCAAGCAACCACTAATGCTATGGGGAACAAAATTGGTTAGGTTGCGGAAGTCGGTGGTGGTTATGCGGACGATGTGGCGGAAGCCCTAGGCAAAGATGCCAAAGTTCACAAAATTTGATGGAGTCAAATGGTGATGGTAGTATTTTTATTGAAGGGGATGTCAATAGCTTCAAAACGAGCTAAAGAACGCCAAAATCAGACTCGGATGAATTAGTTATGGCGAAACGGTGAAAGTCGGAAGGCTGAATCGGCTAGGGCGGTAGTACCGCTGGGAGGGCGGTAGTACAGCTCGAAGCGGTAGTACCGCTTGGACGGGCGGTAGTACCGCTCGTGTCGGGTTTTTTCGCAAAATCTAGCTCGAGGGGCGGTAGTGCCGCTTGAAGGGCGGTAGTACCGCTAGGAGGTGCTAAGCGGTAGTATCGCTTGAAGGGCGGTAGTACCGCTGTGTGTCGGGATTTTCGCAAAATCCGGATAGGGCGCGATTTTGGGGCGGAAATGGATGATTTCAAGGTCAAAATTGAGAGATTTCGTGGATGGAAAGTGGGAAACTTGGGGAAATGCTAGATCCACTTGAAACCAAGCAAATCCATGGATCAAAATCAACAAAACATCATCAAAACTAACAAATCAAAAAAAATTGGGGCTATTTTTGGTGGGGATTTTCGGATTTAGGACGAAATCAACAAAATCAAGCTAGAAAAAGAGGGGTAGGGGCTCCAATAACGTGATCAACGTGGCTCATGATACCATAGATGATGTAGGGCGGAACCCTACGTGGACGATCTTTCACGTTGGAGCGGATCCTACGGGGGAATCACGAAGAACGAGCGGAAGAACACGAGGAAATCACGGGGAGGAACGAGGGAAAACACTCAACCAACAAGGAATCGGTCACACAAATGCTAGATCAAAGAACACAAAGGGAGATACATGATTCAAGGTCGACAAAGGACGATACAAACGGTAGCCGTTCTTCTCCGTGAGGAGGTCTTGATGATGGTCTTCTCCGCAAAGGGAGGTCTTGAATCCAAGGTGGATCTTCTCCGAAGAGGGGCCTCGGTCTCTCTCGTGGAGTAGATCCGATATGGATGAGCGAAGCTCTATCTAATGAGGTAAATCAACGCTAACCCTAACTAGGAGGAGGTGGAGGAGTATATATAGTGCTAAGCCACGAAGGGGTAAGTGAGGGCGAAGGGGTACACGGGCTCGGCCCAATACACTGTGCACAGACAGGGCGGTAGTACCGGTCCTTCGGGCGGTAGTACCGCTTGAGGCGCGCAAGCGGTAGTACCGCTATGATGGGCGGTAGTACCGCTCTGGAGCCGTTCGAACTCCGAAGTTTGTCGGACTTTGCGGAAGTGGAGTGGATGTAGAGCGGTAGTGCCGCTTGTGATGATAAGCGGTAGTACCACTGGGCCTGGGCGGTAGTACCGCTTGCTCCCAGCTTCTTCTTCCTTCTCCTCTTCCATGCTTGGCCTTGGTCCTTGGATCCTCCATGGTCGTCTCGGTTGTACCTGAGTGTATGCAAGGTCCATGCATGAGGTAGTAGCCATGTCTCACATGTGGAAAGTGACGGTTCGAAGAGGAGTGAGTTCACCTTGGGTCCAATGGCGCATAGTCGAGGTCTCATCTTATGTATCCTTGGGGCTTGGAGAGTGGTTGGAGTGTACATGGGGATGAACGTGGTATGCTCCGCATCACAAGAGCTACTTAGTATCCTTCATTGATGCTAGTTGTGCTATGCCGTGACCTCATTAGTGTTCTAGGCTCGCGTCTCTAGTCCGGTCTAGCCTAGGACCAAAGACAAGACTGTCATCGTTGAGCGCTTATTCAACATTGCATCTTTGAATTGATTATTGCTAATCTTTTGCTACCATATATAGCCAACCCAGCTCCACATATTTCTACACCGTATATCGTCGCGCCCCGCAATCGCTTTACTCAATATTCGAGTTACTTGACACCGCTGGTTGCCGATCACCGCCGCTGCATGGTAAGAACTTGTAAGACATTGATATTTGCTTTACTGTGAGCGCTTTTACCACCACATCCTAGTAGTTATAGGAACATTATTTTTGGATTTTGTTTCTTGTTCTACTAATCATGACAGGATCCAGAGTCAATTCATGGGCTTTGTCGATCAAGGAGACATGCCACCACCTATGCAAATACCACAACCGCCACGAGAGGTGCACAAACATCAAAATGCACATGATCAGGTTCATGTTTCTATACCACCATTTAATGGCCGTTTTAGACCTCCTTTATATATTGAATGGGAGTTAGACATAAATAATATATTTGCTTCCCATAATTTTGATGAACGTAAAAAAGTTATGGTTGCGGTTGGTTCTTTCACTGGTTATGCTCTAGTTTGGTGGAGTGAATATTGTCGGTTACACCCTGATTATGTACCTAATACTTGGGATGATTTAAAACATGTCATGAGAGATAGATTCGTCGATGTTTATTATACTCGTGGCATGATTAAAAAACTGGAACATTTAAAACAAGGTAGTGACACCGTAACAAAATATTATGATGATTTACAAACTACCTTGTTGCACTCATTTTAGAAGAAAGTGAAGAAGATTTTATGGATAGATTTTGGGGAGGATTAAACCATAATATTCAGGAGATACTAATTCATGAAGAGTGTTATCCTATGGACCATTTGTTTCGTCTTGCTTGCAAAGCTGAACAGGAAATAAAACGACGTGTTGCCCACAAGGAGAACAAGCGCACGGTGCACATTCCAACTGTTGATACAGATGTTTATTCAACTACTAGGCGTACTATGACAACCACATCCGTTGTTGCGAGGACTACATCATCTCCACCATGTGACACATCACCATCGAGAGTGCCTGCATCATCTGAGTTGACTATAAGAGGTAATGACAAAGGTACAGATTTTCCACTTTTACATGAGAATCATGCATGCCTAGTTAACTTGAATACATCATGTGTTGAGCTACCCACTACTTTGATCACACCACCTATTTTAGAGGATTATATTGATAATTTGACTTTGCCATGTGATCAAACAACTGAAATACCAACAATTTTGAGAGCACCCATTGAATTAACTATTGATGCAAAAGAATCAATGTTTAATCATTTTGATACGACCTCTAATCTTGGTGATGATTCTGTGTCGAATGACTCATTGCATGTTTGCTTATCTAAGCATGTTGTAGCATGTAAATTTGATTCAAATAAGGTTTATTCACCAATGTTGGGATGGTTTAATGATTAACATTGTCAATCTCTTGAAATAAATAAGAGCTTCACTTATATGTGCAAACTGAGTTGCAGTATTTTCAAGCCTTCTAGTTCTTGTGCTAATTTGTTGGCTTTAGATTTTATGAACTATGCAAGTTACTCATCTATTCATGTGTCATATATGCAAAAATCAAGGGAAGTAAAATGGATGACGATACATATACAACATGTACACCTTGTCTCTTTTGTTAGCCACATTTCAGATTAAGCAACGCCGAGGACGGCTTTGTTTTCAAAAAGGGAGGATGATGAGGACATGACTACCTTGGATGAGACCAAAATATTGCATACATGCATATTTCTCAGGTGATTTCTAGTGCAAACTATTCAATAATATATTTATGTTATCCAGACAAAAATACTTCACAAACTTTTGTGCCATGTCTAATTGCAGGTGTATGGGACATTTGTACAATCCACATATGAAGATAAGGGAGAAAGAGATGTTTACCTGCTGTTCAAAAAGTTCTCTCACGTCACTTTTGGCCCAAGAGAAGATAGAGTCCAAGTCTCTCACGTTCTGGACTCAGATTCGGACTGCACAGACATACCTGACTCAAAACGTCTATAACTTTTTCATACGGACTCCAAATTGGTTGATTCTTTTTTTGTTGGAAAATAGATTTCGTGCATTTTCCAACCCAATTGAATCACCTTAAAATCCGTCCGGAGCGTTGAGTTATAGACGAAACAATCTGATGCTGCAGCAGAATCCGAGTCAAACTACAAGTCCAAAGGTGTTACGTCACCTCCGCTTGGGCCCATTGGCCTTGTACGACCTAGGGTTAGTTTTAGGCTGCCTTGGGACGTCCTCCCACCTCCTTGGCCGCCACCCCTTGCTCCTATATAAGTAGATCCATCTAGTAGCTTTTTGGTTGGGATTTGTTTAGTTAAAGTTAGCCATTGCAACTTCGTACTTCGCTTGTGTCCAACGACCAGACCAAGACCGCTTACGGATCCCCACCATTATCAATACTTCATATATATTCGCAATATTCAGATTGCTTTATCATATTCTTGCTTGTTCTTCGATTGCTTGCAGGAATAGACCTTCGTGGTCGTTGATCGTGCTCCAGCGTGGTCAATAACCTCTCGAGTTGGTTTAGCGATTGCTAAGGCGCAACGTCGTGCACGTTTGTAGTCGGATCGTCAAAGTCGACTCCACCAAATCGATAGTTATCATCTCATCGAAAGATCGGGACACCCTCGCCTCTATCAGCCATTATGCGACATATTGGATATGTGAAGACATACAGGATGTACGACTCCAACATCTTTGGGAACTTTCTTGAGGTGAACTCCTTCCCTTTGAGCCATCCTCAAGTTTGCATATTGGATGGGTCACTCTTTCATTGTTGTTTCCTTCTTGTTGTCTACATGATAGATCTCACGGACGGAGGAGCGACATTGGAGATTGGCTCTATGGACCTTTACATTGAGGAGCGCTTGGACTTGGATGCACCTTTGGAATTCCACTCATGCCACGACATCGAGCATTGGGACACCCCCATCTCCATATTTGTTGATTGTGCTCATACATGTCATGCTCGCTGGACATATCATTCTCAACACAAGTTTGCACCCTATGCATGGATTGACACACATTATGATTGCCTTGTTGCATCTTGTATTCCCATGTCATCCGTGATATTTGAGCTTGTTCACTTCCTTAGCAAATTTGTTGTGATCTTTCTTGATGGCATCTTCATACATAATGATCACATTGCCTACCATCAATTGCATGATGACATTCACATATTGAGCATCCATTGCTATGTTCATGCTTTTGATGCACCATCCCATTATGACATCATATTGCACCGTGGTTGCATTGCCCATACTCATAACACAATTGTGTGCACATTGAATGCTTTTGCTCCCATGAATGCTTTGCATACCATTCTAGATCATCTTGATAAGCTTCATGCGCTTTGTCACGAACTATATTGCCGCACGGACTCATTGATGAGGACATCAATACCATTGTTACACCCACAGCCCCTACTGCTACATATACTGGACCAATTACTAGAGCTCACGACGCCAATTAAATTATCGTACTTTCGCTTCTTGGTAATGATTCTAATGTTCATGAGAATATGATGCTGCCTAAATTGGATACATTTGTTTTGCTTACAAATGAAGGCCCTAGCTTGGAGAAGGATGGACATTGAGCAAGAACAAGCATGGAGATAATGCCATGCTAAGGGGAACAAGAACGGAGTTACAAGTGATGATTTCAGGACTTTGAAGCCACCATAATGGGTGCATGAAGCCTTGGACGAAATATACAAGATGCTACTTCATAAATGTCGTCCCCGAGGCTATTCTAGGTGCTCGTCACCTTATTATTGGGCCAGCCCATGTAATTTCGAAATACTTAAGTATAGGCTGTTTTAGAGTCCGTATGTGTGGGAAACAAGAGTTAGGGTTGATTTCGACCCTCCACCAAGGGCCACGAAATTCCCCTCTTCCTCCATATATACAGCCCTTAGGGCACCGCTTAGACCTTGGGTTTTGTTTAGATTAAAAGTTCGCCATAGCTGCAACTTCGCAGCATTTCGCTTGTGTTCAACGACTGCATAAAGGCGCCACAGTAACCCCACCTTGATCAATAAAGCTTTCATCTTATATTCGCAATATCTAGATTGCAATCTCAGTTTCTTGCTTGTTCTTCGCTTGCTCGCAGGAAACAGCCCTCGTGGTCGTTGATCGTGTTCGCGTGGTCAATAACCCTCGGAAGTTGGTTTAGCGATTGCTAAGGCGCGACGTCTCGCACGATCGTAGTCGGATCGTCAAGGTCGACTCCTACGTAACGATAGCCACCATCTCATCGAAACATCGGGACACCTTTGCCTCTATCAAGTGGTATCAGATTTCCGTGTTGCTCGGTGAGATTTTCCAGTTTTCGTAGTTTAGATCGAGTCTGTTTCTTCATACCTATTGTCCACGAAAAAGCCACAAAAAAATTAGGGTTAGTTCATCATATCCGAACCAATCTGAGCCTTTGCATAATCTTTTTAGGGTTTTTGCTTTGTTGAATTTGCGGTTGCATCGCCGTGTCAAGTTGCTGGTCTTAGAGTCTAGTCTTTAGAGTTTCGAGTTCGGTCATAAGTTGTCACGCCACCGCCGCACCATCATCATCGCCTTGCCATCTACCACCATTGCTTTTCCGCCACCGCTCAATCCGTATCCATCTACCACCACCAATCCCTATCCATATACCACCACCGCTACCATATACCACCACCGCTGTCATATACCACCACCATATATCCACCACCAATCCGAGTTTTCTCATATTAGGTTTGTTTTCGAGATCCATCTAGTTTCCGATTCGTGTTTCCTTGCCGGAGTAGGTTTCGGAAAAAAAAAAAAAAAAAGAGTCTGGAAACCACCCTCCGTTTAGGCCCAAAATTTTCCAAAAACGTACTTGTCAAAAAAATTTCTGGCTACCCTATTTTTAGGTGTTTCTAAGTGGATTGAGACAGTCGCCGTTATAGAAAGTTTTTTGACCCGCTTCAGCTTTTGGGTCCGGCAATCAAAAAAAATTTTTTGGTCGAAAAATTTCGTGCCCATCCCGTCATTGACCGGGAAGAGTTTTGAGACACTCGCCATTATAGTGATTTTTCGCAAAAAAAAAAAAAAAAAGCAGCAGCAAAAAAAAAAAAGCGCAAAAAAAAAAAAAGAGCGAAAAAAAATTCCAGTGTGTGCTTTTCCGTTGTTTCCGCAGCAGCGCCGTGATTTTGTTAGTGTTCTAGGCTCGCGTCTCTAGCACGTTCTAGCCTAGGACCAAAGACAAGATCTGCGTCGTGAGCGCTTATTCAACTTTGCATCTCTCAATTGATTATTGCTGACCCTTTTGCTACCATATTATAAGCCTTCCCAGCTCCACATACATCTACATCGTATGCTTGACTCTCCCCGTAATCGCTCTATCCAAGCTTTGAGAGTTTTGACTACATCGGTTGCCGATCACCGCTTCTTCTTTGGTAAGAACTGTAAGAATTTGAGATTTGCTTGACGGATTTGTGATCGCCCACCACACCACCACCACCACTTCCTAGTAGTCCGTCAATCATATTCTTGTGTGTTTCTATTGTCTGCTAACCATGGCAGGATCACAAGCCGATTTAGACCGACCGGGAGAACATGACAAACAAAGCGCTACATGATAAGTTTCAACAAATGATGAGTGGGCAGGTGGACGATGTGCTAAATAGATTTGAAGAGGCCATGGAGAAGATAGATGGCATTGAGAAGGCGTCAAACGAAGCTCGATATCAAGTTTAATGAATTGCTCGCGCGTCTACCACCACCACCACCGGCTGCACCTAACGCACCTCTACTACAACAACACGGACTACCTCCACATCGCGAAACAGCCCTCCGCCGAGCTTCCCGTGTCCCTCTTCACCGCCAAGCTGCTGGTGCTGCTGTTGATACTTCAGGGCTCCTGCTGCACGGGGGGGAGGATGATTATGTGAGAGCTTACGAGGATGAGGTTGATCAACATCGAACTACGTGCAACCACCAGCACCACAACCACCGTGTCGCCCACATGCAAATAATGGCAATGTTCGGCTCCCCTTCAGTACGAGATCATGACCATCTCCCTAAACTGAAATTGAATATTCCACCATTTGAGGGTAGATATGTTCCTGATATATATCTTACTTGGGAATTAGAAACTGAACAACGATTTACATGTTTACAATATCCCGAGGAGAGACGTGTTCCGCTGCTTGTTTGTGCTTTCACTAGCTTTGCATGTGTTTGGTGGTCTGAACATTGTAGATTATATCCTGTTCCAGCTACTTGGGCTGCTTTGAAAACTGCTATGCGTATCGTTGGGTTCCTCCATATTATCAACGTGAATTACTTCAAAAATTGCAGCGCTTAAGACAAGGAAAAATTCGTAGAAGAATATTATCGAATTACAAACTGGCTTGATTAGATGTGGTATTGTTGAGGAGAATGAAGCTATGCTTGCACGCTTTTACGGGTGGATTAAATAGAGAGATTCAAACCATTCTAGACTACAAGGATTATAATAATATCACCGATTATTCCATCTTGCTTGTAAAGCTGAACGTGAAGTGCAGGATCGACAGTGCGTTGGCGGACTAACTTTTCTCGCAGGTCGACCTTCATCATGGACACCACGTGCATCATCTACTTCCACACGCTCTACTACACCGCACCTCCGCCGGCTGCCACCTCCAACCGTGATACAAGAAAGCAGGCACAACCACCACTATCCGCCAAGAGCACACCGCTGGGCCTACATGAGCTCTTCTTCTTCCATGGCGCCAACAGGCACACAAGTGATATTATTTGTCGTCGTTGTAAGGGAAGAGGACATTTTATGAGAGAATGCCAATCTCAGCGTGTGATGATTGCTACCGAGGATGGTGGGTATGAGTCCGCTAGTGACTATGATGAAGAGACTTTGGCTCTTATTACACATGAAGAACACGGTGGAGATGATTCTGATCTTGAGATGCAATACATTGCTGTCAAGATGCCGACAGTATGAATGTTTAGTTGCTCAACGTGTTTTGAGTGTGCAGGTTACACAAGCTGAGCAAAATCAGAGGCATAACTTGTTCCATACAAAGGAGTTGTGAAGGAACGCTCTATTCAAGGCCATCATAGATGGAGGGAGCTGCAACAACTTGGCTAGCATGGATATGGTGGAGAAGCTTTCTCTCACCACAAGACCACATCCACATCCTTACTACATCCAATGGTTCAACAACAGCGCAAGGTTAAGGTAACACGTCTCGTTCGTGTGCATTTTAGTATCTCTACATATGCTGATTATGTTGATTGTGATGTGGTACCTATGCAAGCATGTTCCTTATTACTTGGTAGACCATGGCAATTTGATAAAAATGTCAGACACCATGGTAGAAACAATCAAGATACTCTTGTTCACAAGGATAAAAATATTACTTTGCTTCCTATGACTCCTGATTCCATTTTGAAAGATGATATTAATAGAGCTAATAAAGCAAAACAGGAGAAAAATAAGAGTGAAAATCAGATTGTGGCAAAAGAATTTGAGCAACAAATGAAGCCTAATAATAAACCATCTAATGTTGCTTCTGAAATTAAACTGAAAAGTGCATGTTTATTTGCCACCAAATCTGATATTGATGAGCTAGATTCTAGCAAATCTGTTTGCTATGCTTTTGTGTGCAAAGAGGCATTATTTTCATTCGAGGACGTGCCTTCCTCTTTGCCCCCGCTGTCACTAACATTTTGCAGAGTTCGCCGATGTCTTCCCACAAGACGTGCCACCGGATTACCACCTATTCGAGGGATTGAGCATCAAATTGACTTAATTCCCGTGCATCGCTACCCAACCGCGCACCATACCGCACCAATCCAGAGGAGACGAAGGAGATTATGCGTCAAGTACAGGAGCTGCTCGACAAAGGTTATATACGCCAATCTCTTAGTCCTTGTGCTGTTCCTATTATACTAGTGCCTAAAAAGGATGGTACGTCATGTATGTGTGTTGATTGTAGAGGCATTAATAATATTACTATTCGTTATCGCCATCCTATTCCTAGGCTAGATGATATGCTTGATGAATTAAGTGGCTCTACAATATTCTCCAAAGTTGATTTATGAGTGGATACCATCAAATTCGTATGAAATTGGGAGATGAATGGAAAACAGCATTTAAAACTAAGTTTGGATTATATGAGTGGTTAGTCATGCCTTTTGGGTTAACTAATGCACCTAGTACTTTCATGAGATTAATGAACGAAGTTTTACGTGCTTTCATTGGACGATTTGTGGTAGTTTACTTTGATGATATACTGATTTATAGCAAATCTTTGGAAGAACATTTGGAACATTTACGTGTTGTTTTTAATGCTCTACGTGATGCACGCTTGTTTGGTAACCTTGGGAAGTGCACCTTTTGCACCGACCGAGTATCTTTTCTTGGCTATGTTGTTACTCCACAGGAATTGAAGTTGATAAAGCCAAGATTGAAGCTATTGAGAGTTGGCCGCAGCCCAAAACGGTCACACAAGTGAGGAGTTTTCTTGGACTCGCTGGTTTCTATAGGCGCTTTGTGAGAGACTTTAGCACCATTGCTGCACCTCTCAATGAGCTTACAAAGAAGGATGTGCCTTTTGTTTGGGGTACCGCACAGAAGAAGCCTTCACGGTATTGAAAGATAAGTTGACACATGCTCCTTTACTCCAACTTCCTGACTTTAATAAGACTTTTGAGCTTGAATGTGATGCTAGTGGAATTGGATTAGAGGTGTGTTATTACAAGATGGCAAACCTGTTGCATACTTTTCTCAAAAATTGAGGGCCTAGTCTGAACTATTCTACTTATGACAAAGAATTATATGCTCTTGTTCGGACTTTAGAGACATGGCAACATTATTTATGGCCCAAAGAATTTGTTATACATTCTGATCATGAATCTTTGAAACATATTAAAAGTCAAGCTAAACTGAATCGTAGACATGCTAAATGGGTTGAATTCATTGAGACTTTCCTTATGTCATTAAACACAAGAAGGGTAAAGAAAATGTTATTGCCGATGCTTTGTCTCGTCGATATACTATGCTTTCACAACTTGACTTCAAAATATTTGGTTTGGAGACCATCAAAGATCAATATGTGCATGATGCTGATTTTAAAGATGTAATGCAGAATTGTAAAGAGGGAAGAACATGGAACAAGTTCGTTATTAATGATGGTTTTGTGTTCCGTGCTAACAAGCTATGCATTCCTGCTAGCTCTATTCGCCTTTTGTTGTTGTTGCAGGAGGCGATGGAGGAGGATTAATGGGACACTTTGGCGTGAAGAAGACGGAGGATATACTTGCTACACATTTCTTTTGGCCAAAGATGAGACGGATGTTGAGCGCTTTGTTGCTCGCTGCACTACATGTCAAAAAGCTAAGTCACGACTCAATCCTCATGGTTTATATATGCCTTTGCTCGTGCCTAGTGTTCCTTGGGAGGATATATCTATGGACTTTGTTTTAGGTTTACCTCGAACAAAGAAGGGAGGATAGCATATTTGTTGTCGTGGATAGATTCTCAAAATGGCACACTTTATACCATGTCATAAAAGCGATGATGTCATTAATGTTGCTGATTTGTTCTTTCGTGAAATTATTCGCTTGCATGGTGTGCCAAATACTATTGTTTCAGATCGTGATACTAAATTTCTTAGCCACTTTTGGAGATGTTTATGGGCTAAGTTGGGGACTAAACTGCTTTTAGTACTACTTGTCACCCCAAACCGATGGATAAACTGAAGTAGTCAATAGAACATTGTCTACTATGCTTAGGGCTGTTTTGAAGAATAATAAGAAAATGTGGGAAGAATGCTTGCCTCATATTGAATTTGCTTATAATCGCTCATTGCATTCTACTACTAAGATGTGCCCTTTTGAAATTGTGTATGGCTTCCTACCTCGTGCACCTATTGATTTGTTGCCTCTTCCATCTTCGGAGAAGGTTAATTTTGATGCTAAAGAACGTGCTGAATTGATTTTAAAAGTGCATGAGATAACTAAGGAAAACATTGAGCGATGAATGCTAAATATAAACTTGCTGGAGATAAAGGTAGAAAACATGTTGTCTTTGCACCGGAGATCTTGTTTGGTTACATTTATGTAAGGATAGGTTTCCTAATTTGCGCAAATCAAAGCTAATGCCACGTCTTGATGGTCCATTTAAGGTGTTAGAGAAAATAAATGATAATGCATATAAACTTGAGCTGCCTGCAGATTTTGGGGTTAGTCCCACTTTTAACATTGCAGATTTGAAGCCTTATTTGGGTGAGGAATATGAGCTCACGAGGACGACTTCATTTCAAGAAGGGAGGATGATGAGGACATCAATACCATTGTTACACCCACAGCCCCTACTGCTACATATACTGGACCAATTACTAGAGCTCACAAGACGCCAATTAAATTATCGTACTTTCGCTTCTTGGTAATGATTCTAATGTTCATGAGAATATGATGCTGCCTAAATTGGATACATTTGTTTTGCTTACAAATGAAGGCCCTAGCTTGGAGAAGGATGGACATTGAGCAAGAACAAGCATGGAGATAATGCCATGCGCAAGGGGAACAAGAACGGAGTTACAAGTGATGATTTCAGGACTTTGAAGCCACCATAATGGGTGCATGAAGCCTTGGACGAAATATACAAGATGCTACTTCATAAATGTCGCCCCGAGGCTATTCTAGGTGCTCGTCACCTTATTATTGGGCCAGGCCCATGTAATTTCGAAATACTTAAGTATAGGCTGTTTTAGAGTCCGTATGTGTGGGAAACAAGAGTTAGGGTTGATTTCGGACCCTCCACCAAGGGCCACGAAATTCCCCCTCTTCCTCCATATATACAGCCCTTAGGGCACCGCTTAGACCTTGGGTTTTGTTTAGATTAAAAGTTCGCCATAGCTGCAACTTCGCGCATTTCGCTTGTGTTCAACGACTGCACAAAGGCGCCACAGTAACCCCACCTTGATCAATAAAGCTTTCATCTTATATTCGCAATATCTAGATTGCAATCTCAGTTTCTTGCTTGTTCTTCGCTTGCTCGCAGGAAACAGGCCCTCGTGGTCGTTGATCGTGTTCGCGTGGTCAATAACCCTCGGAAGTTGGTTTAGCGATTGCTAAGGCGCGACGTCTCGCACGATCGTAGTCGGATCGTCAAGGTCGACTCCCACAGAACGATAGCCACCATCTCATCGAAACATCGGGACACCTTTGCCTCTATCACTCATTCTTACATGAGGGGCACTTTGTGTGCGCTAACCATTGTATTTCCGAGTGTTGCTTGTGTTTGCTCTTTTTGCATGTCTATCACTCCGGCGACACCTTGGACTACTTGGATTGTGCCATGTCTTCAACTTCGTCCAACTACAAGTCCGTCTACGACAACCGTTTCCATGGTGATGAGGATCACGATCCGAGGTCGGATCTTTCCCAAGGGGGGAGATGATGCAGAGCAACCCACGTGCATCCCCATGTACACTCCGACTACTCTCCAAACTCCAAGTGGACCTATGACGAGACCTCGAACATACGCCATTGGACACAAGGTGAACTCGCTTCTCTCGAATCGTCACTTTCCACATGTGAGACATGGCTACTACCTCAAACGTGTGTGCTATGCATGTCCAGAACCAAGAGGAAGGCAATGGAACAGCTACGAGCATTGGACCGACGGCGAGGACACCAAGTACAAGGACCAAGAGAGGAAGCTGGCCGGTTACAGCCGGCCGGACGTCCGACCAGATCGACGTCCGACGACTCCCAGTTCGGACGACCGCCCTCCGGACGTCCGTGCAGCAACGACCATCGAACCAAATCTGCGACATCCGAAGATCACCGGACGTCCGGGACCCATGAGCCTCGGACGACCGACCCCCTACGGACGTCCGATCAAGCATGCCCGAAGTTGAATCTACGGACGTCCAAGAGCACCGGACGTCCGGACCTTCCAGAGCCTCCGGACGACCGGAACCCTCCGGACGTCCGACGCCTGTCTGCGCACAGTGTGTTGGGCCGCAGCCCATGTGCCCTTTCACTTACCTCTTCGTGGCCCATGACTATATATACTCCTCCACCTCCTCCTAGTTAAGGTTAGCTTTGGATTTGCTCATATTTCGGTGTGAGAGCCTTTGCTCATCCACTTGGCTACTTCTCCTCTCGAGATCAGGACCTCTACGGAGAAGATCCCCCAAGCGGATTCAAGACCCCCTCATAGGGTGGACCCCATCAAGACCTCCTCAAGGAGAAGAATGGCTACCGTTTGTATCGTCCTTTGTTGACCTTGAATCATGTATCACTCTTTGTGTTCTTTGATCTAGCATTTGTGTGACCGATTCCTTGTTGGTTGAGTGTTTTCCCTCGTTCCTCCCCGTGATTTCCTCGTGTTCTTCCGCTCGTTCTTCGTGTTTTCCCCGTAGGATCCGCTCCAACATGAAAGATCGCCCACATAGGGTTCCGCCCTACATCATAAAGTCTCTCACAAAACGCCTATAGAAACCAGCGAGTCCAAGAAAACTCCTCACTTGTGTGACCGTTTTGGGCTGCGGCCAACTCTCAATAGCTTCAATCTTGGCTTTATCAACTTTCAATTCCCTGTGGTGTAACAACATAGCCAAGAAAAGATACTCGGTCGGTGCAAAAGGTGCACTTCCCAAGGTTACCAAACAAACGTGCATCACGTAGAGCACTAAAAACATCACGTAAATGTTCCAAATGTTCTTCCAAAGATTTGCTATAAATCAGTATATCATCAAAATAGACTACCACAAATCGTCCAATGAAAGCACGTAAAACTTCGTTCATTAGTCTCATGAAAGTACTAGGTGCATTAGTTAACCCAAAAGGCATGACTAACCACTCATATAAACCAAACTTAGTTTTAAATGCTGTTTTTCATTCATCTCCCAATTTCATACGAATTTGATGGTATCCACTACGCAAATCAACTTTGGAGAATATTGTAGAGCCACTCAATTCATCAAGCATATCATCTAGCCTAGGAATAGGATGACGATAACGAATAGTAATATTATTAATGCCTCTACAATCAACACACATACGCGACGTACCATCCTTTTTAGGCACTAGTTGATGAGGACATCAATACCATTGTTACACCCACAGCCCCTGCTGCTATACATACTGGACCAATTACTAGAGCTCGCGCACGCCAATTGAATTATCAGGTACTTTCGTTTCTTGGTAACGATTCCAATGTTCATGAGAATATGTTGCTGCCTAAATTGGATACATATGTTTTGCTTACAAATGAAGGGCCTACTATGGACAAGAAAGATAAACCTTGGAGCAAGTTCAAGCATGGAGATGTTGGCATGCGCAAGGGGAACAAGAACGGAGTTACAAGTGATGATTCCAGGACTTTGAAGCCACCCTAATGAGTGCATGAGGCCTTGGACGAAATATACAAGATGCCCCTTCATAATATTCGTTTATAGGCTATTCTAGGTGCTGCGTCACCTTATTATTAGGCCAGGCCCATGTAATTTCGAAATACTTAAGTATTGGCTGTTTTTAGAGTCCGTATGTGTGGGGAAACAAGAGTTAGGGTTGATTTCGACCCTCCACCAAGGGCCACGAAATTCCCCTCTTCCTCCAGATATACAGCCCTTAGGGCACCGCTTAGACCTTGGGTTTTGTTTAGATTAAAAGTTCGCCATAGCAAGAACTTCACAGATTTCGCTTGTGTTCAACGACTGCATAAAGGCGCCACAGTAACCCCACCTTGATCAATAAAGCTTTCATCTTATATTCGCAATATCCAGATTGCAATCTCAGCTTGCTTGTTCTTCGCTTGCTCGCAGGAAACAGCCCTCGTGGTCGTTGATCGTGCTCGCGTGGTCAATAACCCTCGGAAGTTGGTTTAGCGATTGCTAAGGCGCGACGTCTCGCACACTAAGATCTTGCTTCAATGGGACATGGCATATGTGAAGTAATGACATTGTTGCAACCAAACATATGAGAGGAGCAAGTAATCCAAGAATTGGATGCAACACACAAGGTACATATATCATGATGCATGGGAATGTGATATTGGCAAGTCGAAGCAAGATCTCTACTAAGTGCGCAATCAAGTGGTCCAAGATGACCAATAAGTCTCACGGTGTAAGCAACACAAGTAGTATGATCCGCAATATCCATGCTCAAGAAAGATGTCACCTTCAAGGCATGTCCTTGTGCATTCTTCACAATGCCGAAGCACAAACAAGTGCGATGTAGAATCGTCGTGGTAGAAGGTGGTTCGCTCTCAAGAGCTCGAGTGGTCCACTCACGTGAAGTGGAAGTCGACACAAAGTCCAAGTATCCTACACATGCACAAAGCAAAACAAAGAAAGTATGCGCATGGTAGACAAACGCATCATCCATCATGATGGTTCTCATCCTTTGCACAAAACCATTTGAAGGACAAGTGCATGAATAATATGATGCAACAATGACAATATTCATGGCACTAGGTATATGGTGCAAAGAAGTAAGACAAGCATGCTTCACATGTAATATGTCAAAATCTCCAATCATGTGTGAGAATGCTATGGGGGCAAACTCATGAGCAAGGCGAATAGCATGGTTGCACTCAATACATGGCAAATCTAGTATGAGAGAGGCAACATATGGAGATATGTGACAAGAAGCAATAACAATGATGTGCAAAGCATGTAGATGGTTGTCATCAACCGCATGAAATGAGCAAGTATGAGTCATTGGTGATGCAACAAGGCAAGCAAACATAGTAATCAAGTCGTGCAAACTAGTGGAGCGAAGATGCAACACACTAGAATAAATCATGGTAATCATGTCATGTGAGCAAATAATAGGCATAGGGGGTGCACATGACATATCGCAAGCACGAACACAAAGCAAGATGAAAGTATCATCATAGGAATGGTGCACATAATGAACATGGCAAGAACAAGCAATATCTCCACCAAGCTTGCAACTACACAAACAGTACTAGAATCAATCATCATGATAGAGGCAAAGGTGTCCCGTCTTTCGATGAGATGTTGGTTTTCGCTTTGGAGGAAGTCGACTTTGACGATCCGACTACGAACGTGCGAGGACGTCGCGCCTTAGCAATCGCTAAACCAACTCCGAGAGGTTATTGACCACGCCGAGCACGATCAACTCTGACCACGAGGGTCTGCTTCCGCGAGCAAACGAAGAACAAGCAAGAAACTGAGATTGCAATCTGGATATTGCGAATATAAGATGAAAGCTTTATTGATCAAGGTGGGGTTCTGTGACGCTTTGTCCGGTCGCTGAACACAAACGGCACGCGGGTTGCAGCTATGGCTAACTTTAATCTAAACAAAACCCAAGGTCTAAACGGGGCCCTAAGGGCTGTATATATGGAGGAAGAGGGGGGGAATTTCGTGGCCCTTGGTGGAGGGGTCCGAAATCAACCCTAACTCTTGTTTCCCCACACATACGGACTCTAAAAACAGCCTATACTTAAGTATTTCGAAATTACATGGGCCTGGCCCAATAATAAGGTGACGAAGACCTAGAATAGCCTATGGACGAATATTATGAAGTGGCATCTTGTATATTTCGTCCAAGGCCTCATGCACTCATTAGGGTGGCTTCAAAGTCCTGGAATCATCACTTGTAACTCCGTTCTTGTTCCCCTTGCGCATGCCAACATCTCCATGCTTGAACTTGCTCCAAGGTTCATCTTTCTTGTCCATGGTAGGCCCTTCATTTGTAAGCAAAACAAATGTATCCAATTTAGGCAGCATCATATTCTCATGAACATTAGAATCGCTACAAGAAACGAAAGTACCGATAATTCAATTGGCGCATGCGAGCTCGAGTAATTGGTCCAAGATGTATAGCAAATAGGGCTGTGGGTGTAACAATGGTATTGATGTCCTCATCACATCATGTGTAATGCAAAGCATGGGTCACAAATGCATGTCAAAGGCATAGGAATGAGCATATGATGCAAAGTGAACATGGCAAGATGGGCATATGATATGTAATGAACAATAGCCCATAGCCAAGTGAGGGCCATGTAGAATGAATGCGCGACGTCTATGCGCGGAGAGAGCGGTGGGAAAGACAATCCATGAGATCCCAAATCATCGCTGTTTCTAGAGCTCGCTTTGTCAACTCGTGGATTGCGAAGTTTGACAAGTATTCATGGGTACCTACACAAAAGGGACACAAACCAAAGAAATTATGCGCGTGGTAAATGTACACATCATCCATCATGATGTGTATGTGCACGTGTGAGTTAGCACAAGATAAGCATCGCTCAAAGAAATTTGATGCATGGTATAAGAACATGTCATCCATCATGAAAGAATAGTTATTATGTATGACACGATGGAGACACAAATTGAGAATGCAAGTATATGGCACATCAATGGCATGTTTGTTCATGGGGGGCATATGGTGCACACAAGTATTGGGATCATGCAATGAATGGGATGAATCAAAATCTTTTAAAATGTATGAGGAAACTATGGGGTCTCCTCATGAACAACATTGGAAACATCACATGGAGAAAATGGACAACATCCAAAACAATGTATATCCGGTTAGGTGGGCATGGCATGACATATGAGATAAATGATGCAAAGGAAGCATATCAATATCATCACAAGAAAACAAATGCCAATAACCATGGGCTTGTCATCTATGCCATATGTGCAAATTGGGTTCATTTTAATGGCATATGCATAGTCACTATGAAGAGATTGCAAATAAGACATATGGTTGATCTCATGCATAGCATATGACAAGTCAAGCGGATTAGCAAACATGGTGTGACCTAAAGAATTGTCACAAGAAATCCTATGTAACATGGCATCACAACTAATAGACTCCACATGAGAATCATCATATTCATCATAAATGGCCAAATCATCACATGGGGAAATCATACTAGCATGAAGCATGTCAATAGGGTGATCAACATCATGCAAGCAATCAATGTCAAAATAGTCCACTAGTGGGACGAGAGCATCACCGCCACCTTTGGTACCTTTGTCATTCCACTCAAGTGGTGTAGGTGAGGTGGGGAAGACCAAATGGTGGTCATCTTCATCTTGATGGAACCATGTGGGGTGCATCATATTCCACCATGGCCATCGCCTTGTCCAAAGGGAGGACGAAATCGCCGAGGATCGGCAAGTCATCATAAATGGGACCTAGCACCAAATGAGAAGACACAATAGAGGTAGAGGTCAAGTTGTTAGAAATGCAAATGGCCTCACTAGACCTATCAACTATCTCACTCTCTCTATGTGGTGGTTCACTCACCCCTCAAAATAGGTGCACTCAAACTCACGTATGGTGGAGTCACCATCTCACTCAAGTGGTGGGGGTTGTGGCTCTCCTCACATGGGAATTGGGGCAACACATATATGGGGCTAGTGGTGAAGTCACTCTCACTCTCAATATGGTGGCTCAAGTCACTCAAGTCATCGGATGTCGCCGTGGTCGAAGGGAAAATCCCATGTTCAACCGTCTCGTAGTCGTCGCCGTGGATGAAGGCCAAGATGGCACATCATCGCCTCGCCTCCTAAGATGGAAGCATCATCCTTGCTCGCCACCTTGTCGCTTGCCTCCAAAGCTTGGTCCTTGAAGGTCTCCGTAGTCGCATTTGTCGCCGCACCATCTTGAAAAAGAGTCAAGGTAGACTCGCATCATCAAGGCCACAAAGAGGGATGGCGGTGAAGTCGCACTTGGGAGCATCGCCTTGGAGCTTGTCGGGCTTGGACATCGTGGTGGTACTAGCCTCATGCTTGTCGAGAGCTTGATCTCCACGAAGTTTGCTTGGGGTGGAGAAGCGTTGGCCTTCATGAGTTTTTGTTCCGCTTTGAGAGCACCAATGTAGTAGTCGCCGATGGACTTATAGTTCTCGAGGAAGATGGTCTTGGAGATGTCAAGTAGTAATCCCATCATGAAGTGGAACTTCATTGACATGGGGTCGCCCACGCCGCTCGTCAGAAGGCGCATCTTCATCTCCTTGAAGTACGCGCCGATGGACTTGGATCCTTGGATGGTGTTCTCCAATTGGCGCCGGTTGTTCCGTAGGTTGGAGGCACGAACTCTCGCCGCAAAGCTCTCTTCATCTTGGGCCAACTCATCTCGTAGCACTCAAGGTGTGTGAAGCCACCATGTCGAGGCGTAGTCGTGGAAGTTTCTTGTGGCGCACTTCACTTGATCTTCGGAGGAACTTGATGTAGCTTGAGGTAGTCGTTCATCAAACGCCCCACTCGAGGTACTCCTCGGTTCTTGAGTCCCATAGAAAGGAATCTCGTGGTCGATGTCGAGGTCGAGTAGCTCGTGGAAGTCGCAGACTTGAGCTTGGGGAGCTTCTCTGAGCGAGTGTTGGGGTGCTTGTTGGCGAAGATGCCAATATCGAAGGCTAAGATGCCTTTGAAGTCGCTATTAAGATGCCAAGGAGATGGTGAAGTCGTTGAGCGGTTGTTGATGTTGAGCTCTTGACCTTCACGCTCTTGTTGATGATGGTGTCGATGCCGATGTGATGTTGCCGGAGATGGTCGCGCTGAAGGATGTGCTCTTGAGCGCCTTCTCAAGATGAGGAAGATCGCTTGTAGGACTTGATGAGGGATTTGATCTCTCCATTTTAGCTTGCATCTTGGCATTGGAGTTGTTGTTCGTGGCATCGAACTCGCCGTTGTTGTTGTAGACCGAAGGTGAAATGCCTTGCCTATCCATCACAAGACTCGAGCAAATATGAGTGGGAGAAAGAGAAGAACTTATACCAATGTACCTTGACCGATGTTGAAAATGAATCAAGTTCACTCAAATGCGGACAATGAAATAGCACTATTGGTACCAATCTTGTCGGTTCTCACACCTACACAAGTAAAGCTTATGGAGGAGCTCGGTGAGGATAGTGGCACAAAATTTAATGCAAAATGTTAGCAAGAGTCAATAATGTTGAAAGAGATTCACAAATTGCAAGTGAAACAAATGGACCAATAGCAAAGAATGGCATACGGAAACACACACACGGATAGATAAATGGGGTCGTGCAACCAAGGAATGAGCACAAAATGTGGAATCCACGGAAAACGCTCGTGTTGCACAACTCAAGAGAGACGCTAGCACGATTGCTCAATAGGCGGATACGACACTTGTGCACAACCTATAAGATGCAAAATGGATAAACTCTCTATCCCAAGTATGCTATGTATGTATGGTTCCCGGTGTTTCTCACACAATGATCCAAGATGATCAAGTATGATATCATATGATATATTTGATGCTATGGCTATTGCTGACAAGCTCTTTGCTCACTCTTTCTTTTGCTTAAAAGCTTTATTTCTTTTTCTTTTTTTTTTCTTTTTTTTTTCTATGGCCACTTTGCACAATGCACAAACCAAGATAGCAATTGTGTATATGCGGGAACAAACTTGAGACACAATGGATGATATGATACCAATATGATATGGTATGGTATGTAATGGAAGGTATGATCACTAATGTGCACAAGTAACGCTGCGGCAATACTCAAATGGCTAGTCTCGATAGGCAAGTAACGCAAAATGGGCTAGGGGTTATCCATGCAATTTGCAAGGGGAATATACAATGGTGTCGTCGAGGTTACCGTCCTTTGCGATGATGAGTGGCGGTGTTCTTGATGTAGATACCAAGATGATGGAGACTCGTCCCTAAGTAGCCGAAACACCTTAGGAAACGGAAAAACCGCGAACTCAAAATCTCAAATGACAAATGTCAAATGGTGGTAGCGGGAATGCGGTAGTGGTTTGCACTTGGCAATGCGGAAGTGGAATGATGGGCTATACACGTGTTGGAGTTGAAGCACGGTCCCTAAGTAGCCGAAACACCGTATGAGACACAACTCACAACACAAACAAAATTGGGTTAAGTTGGGTTGGCGGAAGTGTATGGTGGGCAAGCCTATGCGGAATTTACGGTGGTGGTGGTGGTTGATGAAGATGCAACCGTCCCTAAGTAGCCTAAACACCTTAGGAGACTCGATCACAACTCAAACAACCTCAAATGCAAAGGGGAACAAAATTGGTTAGGTTATGGAAGTCGGTGGTGGCTATGCGGAGGATGTGGTGGAAGCCCTAGGCAAACTTGCCAAATTTTCAAAAATTTGATGGAGTCAAATGGTGGTGGTAGTATTTTATGGGAAGGGGATGTCAATAGCTTCAAAACGAGCTAAAGAACGCCAAAATTGGACCCGGATGAATTAGTTATGGACAAAACAAAAATCAGCCAAATCTGAATTACAGGTTACGGACGTCCGGAAATGGTCGGACATCCGTAAATCCAGTTCGGTTAGGGTTCCGGTCGTCCGAAAAGGTCGGACGTCCGGACGTTCAGGGCTCCGGACGTCCAGAAACTCCGCCGTCCGGTGGGTCGGGTCAACTCGAAAATTGAGATCCGGACGCGATTTTGGGCGGAATTTTGGGATTTTGGGGTCAAAATTGAAGAGATTTCGTGGATGAAAGATGGGAAACTTGGGGAAATGCTAGATCCACTCGAAACCAAGCAAATCCATGGATCAAAATCAACAAAACATCATCAAAACTAACAAATCACAAAAAATTTTGGGGCTATTTTTGGTGGGGATTTTCGGATTTAGGCAAGAACACAACAAAATCAAGCTAGAAAAAGAGGGGTAGGGGCTCCAAAAACGTGATCAACGTGGCTCTTGATACCATAGGTGATGTAGGGCGGAACCCTATGTGGACGATCTTTCACGTTTGGAGAGAATCCCTACGAGGAACACGAAGAACGAGCGGAAGAACACGAGGAAATCACGGGGAAAACGAGAGAGAGATCGCTTAACCGACAAGAAATCAATCACACAAGCGCTAGATCGATGAACACATAGAGGGCACAAGATTCAAGAACAATAAAGGTAAAGATACAAGAGTAGCCGATCTTCTCCGAGAGGAGGTCTTGATGGGGTCCACCCTAGGAGGGGTCTTGAATCCGCTTGGGGGATCTTTCTCCAAGAGGTCCTGATCTCAAGGAGAAGTAGCCAAGTGGATGAGCAAAGGCTCTCACACCAAATATGAGCA
>JAHIAM010002011.1:0-33257 GCA_021605205.1 Aegilops longissima | reverse complement strand
GTCGGGGCGTTGCTTCACGATACAAACTGCATGGTTTGTCGGAGGACTCTCCCGGTGATATTCGGTTGGTTTTAGGGACCTTCTTGGCGGGGCTTGAGCTCTGCGGAAGTATCGCCGGAAACCAATTTTCTCTTCTTCTCTGTCCTATTGATGGTGTCACGGTTGGTGAGTCACTTGAGCACAAAATTCCTGGTTCCACAGGTAACTTAAGTGCGGCACATTTGGAGAGGCCATCGGCTATATCATTCGCGCTCTTGGAGCGTGTTCCATTTGCGAGCCTTCAAAGTGCTCTTCCGCTTCCTCACTTCATCGGCGTCGCTTCCATCAGCGGACTCTGGTAGTCTTTGTTCACTTGGCGGACGACAAGTTGTGAGTCTCCCGACAATGAGCTTCTTAATCCCAAGGTCCCTCAATCCCGAGACCGGCAAGCAAGCCTTCATACTCTGCGGTATTGTTTGTTGCTTGTTCCTTGGGAAAGTGCATCTGGACTATGTACTTGAGGTGCTCTCCGGTGGGTGCGATAAGCACGCGCGACACGGCGCCTTGCACGGCACCATCAAAGTACAACAACCACTCTTTATTTGCCTCCTTGGCGGGGATGCTTGTCTCGGAATCTCTTCATCCTGCGTTGGCGTCCATCTGCTATGAATTCTGCCAATGCCCTGCTCTGATAGTTGGAGTGCTCTCGAACTTGAGACCAAAGCTTGCAGTTCAGCGCCCACTCAACAATCCTGCTGTTGTTCGGATTTTGCAAAATTCTCTTATTGGAAGCGAGTGACAACTGTTATCTCATGTGCTTGGAAGTAATGGCGCGGCTTCCTCGAGGCCATGAGGAGGCAGCACCAGCACACAGTACCTCGATCTAGCCCCCTGCGAAGGCCGACAAAGTACAGGGCTGCACCATCTTCTTCCGTATCTTGTGCACCCTGGCTGATCCGTCCTTTCCGGGACGGAGCTTGGCGAAGCCCCCGCATTTGTCATTGGACACACCTGCCTCGGTTGCTTGGCTCATCATCGCCTCCCTCTCCTTTACTAGCAGCACTAACCACTTGATTGGTGCGCGCTATATACAGCGACAACTTCTCTTGTGGCCTAGTGCGACAAGTGAGTGGAGGGCGGTATCTTCAAGTCTGCGGCGGCGCAGCCTCCGCCGAGTCCATTTCATTGGACCTGCCTTTTCAAAATCTTGAAAAAGCGGCGAGTAGCTCGGCGAACTTAGAGATGAACTCTTTGAGAGCAGCCGCATAACCGGCAAGCTTCTTGACATCAGCAGCGCGTTTTGGTGCTTGATGCACTCAATGGCCTTGATCTTGTGGAGTTGGCTTCAATTCCCTTGAGATCAAAAGAACCGAGAAGCTTGCGGAAGGGACTCAAACCACGCACTTCTCGGGGTTGAGCTTGAGGTTGATCTTGCGCAGGTTTGCAAATGTCTCATCAAATCTCGACCAAGGTTTCTTTGTCTTTGCTCTTGACCACTATGTCATCCATGAAGGCTTCTACATTTACGTATATACGTGGTCCAAAAGCCTCATGGACTACCCTTGCAAGAGTTGAACCAGCATTCTTCAAGCCGAAAGGCATCCATATAAGCAGATCGTGCCATGAATTGTGATGAATGCGGTTTTCTCTTCATCTTCTTCTGCCATGAAGATCGATGATATCCTGAATATACATCGAGAAGCAAGCCGGTCGCATCCAATTTGTGGAGTCAACAATCACGAATCGATCTGGCAGCGGGGAAATGGGTCATTAGGACAAGCTTTATTAACATCTGCGTGAAGTCAATACAAGTCTCCATTTCCCATTAGCCTTGCGTACCACTTCGGATTGTGCCAATCCGTGGGATGGAGGAACTCCTCGACGAGCCTACTTGCACTTCCAATTTCTTGATTTCCTACGCTATGAACTCTTGGCTCTCCTTTGCTGTTCCCTAACTTTTTTGCTTGGGCGTGCGCGTGTGAGGACAGGACAGCTAGGTGGTGCTCAATTACTCACCACAGGACTGCGGGGATGTCGGATGGTTGCCATGCAAACACGCCGACATTAGCCAGCGGAGGGCAACGAGCTCGCCTTCCTATTTAGGATCAAGCGTGGCCTTGCGATGGTGAAATACCACTGCAGTGCCGTCCCCTCATGCGGGCACCTTCTTGGTCTTTGGTGAACTTCCATCGTCTTCTTGCACTTGCGGCGGAGCCGGGATGGTCGCGTCACCGGCGGTAGCGCAGCACTCCGAAGAAGATGCGCTTGCCGGAGTGAAGCATCGAGCTCTTGCGGACCTGGTGGTCTTCTTCCCAGGGAGCTTAAGCGACAAGTGGTTTTGCTATTTAGTCCAGTCTGCTGCATCCGGTAAATCTTGTCAGTAGCAGATAAGTGCATCCTTCTTATCGTCCATGGACAGAAATAGCTTATCGGGCGGGCATCTTGAATGAGGTTATGAGCATAATGAGAAATGACTGACCATGAACTTAGCGGCGCCGGACGATAGTATGCCATTGGAAGCGGCAGAAATCGGCGTCGAATGTGACCCTGATACGAAGATTGAGTTCAACTGCGAATGTCACGGCAACGTGATCTTCCCCCTTGGGCTTGCTCCTTCTGGGTTGATTCCTTGGAAAGTACCGGTTTCTTCGAGCTCGGCCATCAGGGATTTGGGCTGGAGTCTGCGAGAGGAGATCAAATTCAGGCGGCCCCCAGTCAACCAACATCTTTGTGACCTTGATGTTGCGGATGGTTGGTGATGCCAATTTGCAAACACCAGACCCGATGATGCGATCAGGGTGATCTCAATGTCAAAGATGATGGGCGTGGACCACTTGAGGTCTGCGTGACTCTATGGATAGTTACTGCATTGACCTCCGCATCCATTGCTTGAGTTAGGCGGTCGAGAGTATGCAGAGGCCTTGCCACGTCGGCCAAAGGACCTCTGTTGCCTTTTGAAACTCATGCTCATCAGCTTCATCGTCTTCATAATCCTCATCTTCATCTTCATCTTCTTCCAGTGTGCGGCCACGGAGTCTTCTCCTTGCCGCTTGCTTGGCCTTGCTGGCGCCCTCCCGACCGGGTCTCTTTTTACTTAGCACCTGCACCTTCTTGGGCCTTCTCCTTGTCTACTTCGCTCGTATTCAGCTTTGAGCTCAACAAGACATTTTATCCTCTTGTCACGAAGATCTTCAACTTCACTCTGAAATTACTTGAACCATTCAATAATTCAGACTTGTGTTTCATCAAGTAAATATACTCAACATCTACTCGAATCATCGTGAAGTCAGAACATAATGATATTCGCATGCCTCGGCACTCATTGGACTGCACATCAAATGTGTTACTTCCAACAGTTGCTATCTTGTTCCATCTTCTTTGAAAGAGGCTTTTGGTCATCTTGCCCATGTGGTATGTTTTGCATATCTCAAGTGATTCAAAATCAAGTGAGTCCAGCGATCCATCTGCATGGAGTTTCTTCATGCATATACACCAATAGACATGGTTTGCATGTCTCAAACTTTCAAAAGCAGTGAGTCAAAGATCCATCAACATGGAGCTTCTTCATAAATCTTATACCAATATGACTTACATGGCGGTGCCACAGTAAGTGGTACTATCATTACTATCTTATACTTTTGGCATGAAAATGTGTATCACTACGATCGAGATTCAATAAACCATTCCTTTAGGTGCAAGACCATTGAAGGTGTTATTCAAATAAATAGGTAACCATTATTCTCCTTAAATGAATAACCGTATTGCGATAGACATAATCAATCATGTCTGCTCAGCATAAACACCAAATGATAATTATTCTGGTTTAACACTAATCTTGATGGTAGAGGGAGGCGTGCGATGTTTGATCACATCAACCTTGGAAACAATTCAACACATATCGTCAGCTCACCTTTAGCTAGTCTCCTTTTATTCCGTAGCTTTTATTTAGTTACTAACACTTAGCGAGCAGGTATCTAATACCCTGTGCTACTAGGAGTACTAGTAAAGTACACATTAACATAATGTATATCAATATACTTCTATCGACCTTGCGCCTTCTCATCTACCAAGTATCTAGGGTAATTCCGCTCGATTGTCGTTCCTCTCACTACGAAGCACTTAGTCTGGGTTTGGGTTCAACCTTGGTTTCTTCCTTTGGAGCAACAACTGATTTGCCGTTTCATGAAGTGTCCTTCTTGCCCTTGCCCTTCTTGAAACTAGTGGTTTCACCAACCATCAACAATTGATGCTCCTTCTTGATTTCTACTTTTCGCGTGTCAAACATGCGAATACCTCAGGATCATCATATCTATCACGATATGTTATAGTTCATCAGAAGCTCTAGCAGCTTGGTGGCAATGACTTTGGAGAAACATCACTATCTCATGGAAGTTAACTCCCACTCGATTCAAGTGATTGTTGTACCGGACAATCTGAGTACAAGCTCAACGATTGAGCTTTTCTCCCTTAGTTTGTAGGCTAAGAAAATCGTCGGGTCTCATACCTCTTGGCGTGGGCACGAGCCTGAAATCCCAATTTCAGCCCTCGAAACATCTCATATGTTCGATGTTTGACGTCTTTGGTGCCTCAACTCTAAACCGTTTAATTGAACTATCACGTAGTTATCAAAGCGTGTATGTCGATGTTAGTAACATCCACAGCGGCGTTTGATTCATCACTGTTGACGGTGCATTAAGGACATAAGCTTTCTACATCCGCATAATAGCTACTTTCAACTTTCAACTATATTTTCTCTAGGAACATATCTAAGCAGTGGAACTAAATGAGCTCATGACATAATTGCAAAAGGTCTTTTGACTATGTTCAGGATAATTAAGTTCATCTTATGAACTCCCTCGAATAGACATCCCTACGGTCATCTAAGTGATTACATGATCCGTCAACTAGGCGTGTAAGATCATCACGTGAGACGGACTAGTCATCATCGGTGAACATCTTCATGTTGATCGTATCTACTATCGACTCATGCTTCGACCTTTGGTCTCCGTGTTCGAGGCCATGCACGCACATGCTAGGCTCGTCAAGTTAACCCCAAGTGTTTTTTGCTGTGTAAATCTGTCTTACACGTTGTATGTGAGCGTGAAGATCCATCACACCCGATCATCACGTGGTGCTTAGAAGCGTGAACTGTAACAGCGGTGCCGCGATTGAGGAGAACACTTCTTGAAATTTGTGTGAGGATCATCTTATTTACTAGTCGTTTCTAAGTAAACAAGATGCATAAACATAATAAACATCACATGCAATTATATAGTAGTGACATGATATGGCCAATATCATATAGCTCCATTGATCTCCATCTTGAGGGCTCCATGATCATCATCGTCACGGCATGACACCATGATCTCCATCATCATGATCTCCATCATCGTGTCTTCATGAAGTTGTCTGCCAACTATTACTTCTACTACTGGCTGGGTTAGCAATAAAGTAAAAAGTAATTACATGGCGTTGTTCAATGACCATGAGTCATACAATAAATAAAGACAACTCCTATGGCTCACCGGTTGTCATACTCATCGACATGCAAATCGTGAATCCTATTACAAGAACATGATCAATCTCATACATCACATATCATTCATCACATTCTTCTTGGCCATATCACATCACATAGCATACCACCAAAAACAAGTTAGGCGTCCTCTAATTGTTGTTGGCATGTTTCGTGGCTGCTATGGGTTTCTAGCAGAAGCGTTTCTTACCTCATAAAACCAGCGTGATATGCAATTGCTATTTACCCTTCATAGGACCCTTTTCATCGAATCCGTTCCGACTAAAGTGGGAGGCGGCACCCTAGCCACCTTATGCACCAAGTGCATGTCGATCAGTGGAACCTGCTCTCCGTGAAATGCGTGTAAGGTCGGTCGGGCGCTTCATCCCAATACCGTCGAAACAAGATTGGACTAATGTGGTAAGCATATTGAACATCATCAGCCCACAACTACTTTGTGTTCTACTCGTGCAAAGAATCTACATAATAGACCTAGCTCATGATGCCCTTTGGGGGCGTGGCAGAAATTCAAAATTTTCCTCGTGTCACCAAGATCTATCTATGGAGAAACTAGCGAGGAAGGAGAGTGCATCTACATACCCTTGTAGATCGCTAAGCGAGGCGTTCATGAAGCAGGGTTGATGGAGTCGTACTCGTCGTGATTCAATCACCGATGATCAAGTGCGAGCAGACGGCACCTCGCGTTCAACACACGTACAGCCGGTGGCGTCTCCCTTGATCCAGCAAGGAGAGAGGAGAGGTTGAGAAGACTCCATCCAGCAGCACAGGCGTGGTGGTGATGGAGGCGTGGCTATCCCGAGCCGCCAAGCACCCGGAAGAGGAGAAGAACTTGGGAGAGGAGGGGCTGCACCAAAGGCAAAGGTGTGTTGAGAGGCCTCCTACCCCATATATATGGGGTCCCAAGGGAGTGCTAGCCCCTAGATCCATCTCCAAGGCGTGGCGAGAGAGTCCTTCCCCCCAAGGCACCTAGGAGGTGCCTTCCCTTATGGGAATATTCCTTTAGGGTTTCCCTTCACCTAGGCATGGGCCCTGGGGAAGTGGCGCCCAGCCACTTTGGGCTGGATCCCTTCTCATCTCAGCCCATGGGACCCTCCGGATGGTGGCCCAGGTGGACCCGGGACCCTCCAGGTGGTCCGTACAATACCGATGACCCGAAACTTGTCCGATGGCGAAAGCAGGACTTCCTATATATAAATCTTTACCTCGGACCATTGGAACTCCTCGTGACGTCCGGGATCTCATCAGGACTCGAACAACATTCGGTAACCACATACAAGCTTCCTATAACCCTAAGCGTCAAGACCTTAAGTGTGAGACCCTACGGGTTCGGAGACCATCTGGAACATGGCCAAGGCGTTCTCGGTCAATAACCAACAGCGGGATCTGGATACCCATGTTGGCTCCCACATGTTCCACGATGATCTCGGATGAACCGATGTCAAGGACTCAATCGATCCGTATACAATTCCCTTTGTCTGGCGGTATTGTACTTGCCGAGATTCGATCGTCGGTATCCGATACCTTGTTCAATACGTTACGGCAAGTCTCTTTACTGTTCCGTAACACATCATCCGTGATCAACCCCTTGGTCATTGTACTATGATGATGTCCTAGGAGTGGGCCAGATACCTCTCCGTTTACGGGTGACAAATCCGATCTCGATCGTGTCAACCCAATGGTCACTTCGGAGATACACATAGTGCACCTTTATAGTCACCCGATTCGTTGTGACGTTTGATACACCAAAGCACTCCCTACGGTATCCGGGGTACGATCTCATGGTCTAAGGAAGAGATACTTGACATTAGAAAATTTAGCAAAGCGAACTACTGCGATCTTGTGCTATGCTTAGGATTGGGTCTTGTCCATCACATCATTCTCTAATGATGTGATCCGTTATCAATGACATCCAATGTCCATGGTTAGAAACCATAACCATCTATTGATCGAAGCTAGCCAATAGAGGCTTACTAGGGACATGGTGTTGTCTATGTATCCACATGTATTTGAGTTTCCTATCAATACAATTATAGCATGGATAATAAGCGATTATCATGAACAAGAAATATAATAATAATAACTAATTTATTATTGCCTCTAGGGCATATTTCCAACACCTTCGGAAAGCCCCTCTTCTTAGGGGTCTTGATGCTTGCTCTTGAATGGCTCAAGGGAACTCAGTCTTAAGCGTATCGAGGCCAGCACAGCCTTAAGGCTCACATTGTCAGGTACGAATTGAGGTACTAGGGTCCCCTACTCTAGTACTGCAAACACGTGAATGTGTCACGTCTTCTTGCGTTCTCTAGCATAAGGAGGGAGCTCGACGGAAAGGTGTTAAAGTCTCGATATCTTTGAGGGCGGACATCGTGCCCTAAGCGCCAATGGCGGAAAGCAGCAATAGACTCCACAAGGTCGCCGACAGCCATGAAGACCTCATATTTGGTATGGCCATTGGAAGCCATACAGGGAGCTACTTTGGGCTAGTCTGTTGGCGGTGGATGCTGTCAAGGATTGAAGTCATCAAGCACTCAAATGCGCATTGAAGGTGCCGTCGGGCCTTGCCGAACTAAAGTGCCTTTAGGGCAAGCTGGATCACGGAAGAAAGCTTGTGGACTGACCCTAGAAGGAGCAAGACATCGCGCCAAAATGTACTATGAGGGCCTCTGAAGGGTGCCATTGTATGGATAAGTGCTCCAAAGATGTAATTTTGAATAGACTCACATTTGTTATCACATGCTGCTGAAAACTTGTTCATATGTGCTAAGCAGCAGCTTGTTAATTTAAATATTATTACCTTACGTGCGTGTTTATCAATTTTGAGAGATGGCAAGTCGTTGGCTTGACCCCCATAACCACGAGATCTTTGGGGTGTTGGGATAAACTTGGCTCTTGTTCCCATTCTTGTGTCCCTGTCGAGGCGCTCAGCATAGCGAGCAACGGCATTTATAATGCTTGAACACTCTCACTTAGCCATAGAATTCTATAATTTTAAATTTGTGAAGCCTAGTATTCGGAGGCCGGGTTGGCGCTATCCATGCCTTGGGGACAATTCAGGTTCCTCGCTCTAGCGGCATAAGTCTTTAGGGACTCAAAAACCTCTCGAACAGCGACCGACTCTCGCCCTATCATGGCAGTCAGTTTTAGCTTTCTGAGGTGCTCAACCAGTTCAACAAAACAATGCGAGTGGTTCTCCAGGTGCTACCTTAGCGATATAGACGTAAGGTACCAAAACATGGGGCAGGCCAAGCCAACTATTGACCCAAGACATGGGCTGATTCATATAATGCTATAAGTTGAGGTGCGCACTTGTGAAAGTGTTAGGACTTATCACACCATAATTTTAAGACTTAAGCCCCTGGTGTATTTCGTGCCAAAGTGTCTGCAGTGCAACATGTCATGAAATGAATAGATATATAGGTAAAAAAGGCAATAATAGGCAAGAGCTATATATTGGTTATTAAAAAGCTGCAAATAAAAGCGAGCGATACAAAGCGTCGATAAGCAAGGGATGTGACTATTTAACAAGTCCCCCTCGAGGGTGGCTACGGATGGTATGTAATTATAATGCTCAGTAGAGACCACACGAACACTCGTTAGCTACTGCTACCTGCTGTTGCATCGTTAGTTCGGCAATTCTAGTCAGGGCCGGGACTTACGGGCGAGTCACAGTAAGAAAAAGAAAAAGAAAGAATGAAGCACAATCGGGGCCACAGTGCGGT
Source organism: Aegilops longissima (assembly GCA_021605205.1). Taxonomy (NCBI): domain Eukaryota; kingdom Viridiplantae; phylum Streptophyta; class Magnoliopsida; order Poales; family Poaceae; genus Aegilops; species Aegilops longissima. Next base: position 24,023 of record JAHIAM010002011.1, on the reverse strand, counting down.
CGAGCCGCATTCTTGGCGTCACGTAGTCATGCCCTCCTTATGCCCAGGTATCTCGGGCGTAGTTATATGCAGCGTATCTGCCATTAATTTGGCGAGGCTGGGGTTAGGCGGTTTCTCTGGCGATGCTTGAATCATGCAGGCGGTCTTGTTGTAGAGTTACTCAGGCGCGCTTGGCGGTGTCGGGGCGTTTAGTGGCGGACTCGAAATTATTTTGTGAGGAGCTTTGTACCTCCACGCGGAAGTCGTGTGCTCCTCCGTTCGGAGGCGTCGGTGTTTCCATTGACCGTGATTACTCCTGGGGCTGGCATCTTGAGCTTGAGGTATCGTGGTGTGGCACGCATTGAACTTTACAAATGCGGTTCGTCCGACGGTGCGTGGTAACCCGCTGAGCGGAACTATGCCGATTAACTCTTACGCGGAGAGTTATCACGGGGATCCGAAGACCACCGAGTGTGAGCCCATACAATTGGCCTCTACACGGTATGGCGCCTTTAAAGGTGTCTTTGTAATTTAATCCTTGAGGGTCTATGCCCATTTTGCTGCTATATCTGATAAAGCGAGGTTGAGGCTCTTTGCCGCCGTCCATCGAGGACTCTAGTGAGGTGAAATCCGTCAATAATTGGTTCAAGAACCAATGCGGTAACCGTGGCGGAGGTGCTAGTAAGTGGTCCCTTGAACAAAGGTGATCGGGCGGGAAGACCATTGGTTGAACTTGAGGCGGCTCCATAGCGTATCGTCCCTTAGCGCCTTCCGCTCCCTTTTGGGTATATGGGTTGCGTATATCATGTTCGTGTCCGCGCACTTGTGAGGAAAGTATGTCCTCTATTGTTACGTGGCGGGGCTCTTCCTCGTCGCGCTATGCAGCCCCTTGTCATTGAGTTGACATAACGCGCTTGCTTGAACACCAACAATCCTGTTGGTGTGATTGGCTAGTTTTCGAGGTGCCATGTATACGCTGCGATCAGTATTGGTCCAAGTTGGATGAGACGGTATTTCTTTTGAATGGCTTCTTCCGGCGGGTTTAGACTTCTGAATCCGGCATTGACTGCCGTACCTTCATCATTATGCGCCGTTAATCGGCGCTTGTCCTTGTTATGACGCGACCTGCCATTCTGTCCTGGTATCCGAACTACGGGGTTTTGGTCGAGTTGTTACTGCGAGCTAGCCGTTGTCCTCTCCTTGCTTCGGGTCATGAGTGTTGAGGGCTGCCATGGATTTCGGCTTTTCCTGTCCTAGGTGTCGAATGACCACTCGTCACGGATGTTATGTCACGAAGGCTGCAGGGCCTATGCATGGGACGATCAACGATTTAATTTTATTTGTTAGGAACCGTGTCGAGAATTATGCGGCGATTCTTACGGATGCTGAATTATATGGCTAAGGTCTTGCGTGGGGTGGTGGCACATATGTGCCTGGAAGTTATCAAGGAATGCGGCTTCGGGTCCTCCCAACAACCAATTGATTCTTTGGCAAGCTGTTAAGCCAATCTGAGAGCTGGTCCTTTAAGCAGGGGGAGGTATTTGATGGCGTGTAGATCATCACCGGAGGCCATGTGGATATGGAGGAGATAGTCCTCGATCCAGACCGCGGATCACAATGGTACCATCGTATGATTCGATGTTTCTGGGTTTGAAGCCCCGGGATTTGATGATCCATTACTTCATCATGAAGCATAGTGGGTGTCGCGGCACCTCATGTTGGGCTATATCGGCGTAGCTCATATGAGCTTTGTCTCTTGTGTTGACCGGCGGATTCTGTATGTATTGGCGTGAGTTATCATCACGTGTGGTTAGGCGCCCTGCGATCCGTAGATCGATCTTGTATGTTTGCCTTATCCTCAATATATCTATGAAGTCGTAGCGTTTTCCGTGCCTTGGTACTTTTGGTGGCGTTGGGATGTGGCTTGAGGGAGGGCGAGGCTTCTCTGTCATGACCACAGGGGTTGGATTTGCCATGTCGTCTTGTGGTGACTTGGTGCTTCCTCTCTGATCGAGCCAGCGGCCTGCGTTTGGGTAGCTTTTGGAGGCGTTGAGTTCATACTCTTGGTGCAAGGACTTGATCCATCATCGACTAGCAGGTCTTAGTCAGCTCTAAGCTGTTGCTTGCTTTTCTTGAGGCTGCTTGCCGTGGCTATAAGCCTGCGTTTAAGCAGCTCTGTTGGCGGGATCCTCGAGCACGGCCAGTTAGTGTCGTTGAGGCTTGCCTCATCTTGGTGCATAGTTATCGTCCTCTACCTCTCTTTACGCCGCCTTAAATGCGGACTTACTCTCCCTCCTCTGCTGAGTCTGCGGAGAGGTTGTCTTCGTTATGGGTGTTATTATCTCCGTGCGGAATCAGTTTTGCTGTGGCGGGATTTAAAGCGGGCCTTGCGGCGTCGGCTTGTCTTTCTTGGAGGGTCATCCTCCGCTGTTCCATCTTTGGGATGTCCACCATGTATATGTCATTATGTGAGGTGGCCTTCGGTGCCTTATGGCGCTGGGTCTTGGTAATCTCGGCATCGTCTTTCCACTCGTCGATGTCTTGGTTCGAAGTGAATCGGGCATGTCGGTTAAATCATCGGCGATGGCTACAAAGTGGGTGGTGGGTGGGCGTTGAATTTCTTAAATCGTCATTATTGACCTTCTGACGTAGTCGGCGGGGCTCTCCGGATAAAGAGAGACTTTAGTGAATTCAGGATGTCGCCAAAGGTGAGTGCTGAAAGATGTCATGGCGGTGAACTCCATGACCGGGCAATGGATTCGATTGACGGTAGCGAAGGGTGGTCCGGGAGAGTCCGACACCACAGAGTCACGTGTCTTATAGAGACGAGGATAGAGTTTGGCTCAATCGCCGTTGAGATCGTAGCCCCGGTGGTGTGCAACCACTGCGTCCTCGATCAGAATGTCGGCTCCGGTTAAGGGTCGGGCGAATCTTGAGTGCGGCCTCGGGACCTATTCGTGGCGAGAGCTAGATCGTGCCCGCTCGAGGCAGTCTTGTGCGCTAGCTATGGCTCGAATCCGTCGAAGATCAAGTCTCCGGATATCGGCCCGTATAGTTCAAGCTTCAAATCTGACGATGATGGCGAGCGTAGCTTCGATCTGCTCCGGATGGCGCGATTGGCCATGAGTGCAAAACGGCGAATCGAAGATCTGTCCAGGGAGAAAGTCTCACAGGACGCGTCATTGTTGATGATCGAAGGAGCCATCGGGCCTATAGGTGACGACACGGAAGGAACTCTCAATGAAAGCACCAATGTCGGTGTCAAAACGGCGGATCTCGGGTAGGGGTCCCGAGCGCGTCTAGGCGGATGGTAGAGGAACATGGGACACGATGTTTTTACCAGGTTGGGCCCTCTCGATGGAGTAATACCCTACTCACTTGATTAATATTGATGATATGGGTAGTACAAGAGTAGATCTACCACAAGATCAAGGCTAAACCTAGAAGCTTATCGGGACCCGATTCAAAGTCACATGATCTAGCGTAACACCTCATATCACTTTGGCCTCCGCATGGTATTCCCACAGTGTAGCCTTACCATGGCAGGGACCGTTTCGTCTTTTGGCTCCATTATATGATAGTGGCGCTAGCATCCATATAATGAAGAACGGGCCGAGCATGACTAGTCGTGAACCCAAGTGGCACTAACTTATAGGGACGGGCATACATGAATCAACATCGAGCATGTCGATCGGTGCGAATCGGGCTGTAGCACTAGGCTAACGGTCAGGAACCCGGTAACAGGCTAAGCAGGACTCAGGATGTCATCGTGACATTTCCAAAGAGCAGACCACGAGAGCAAGTGAATCACATGCCACGAGTCAAGTGTTAGGAAGCGGTAGTCTTTGGGCTAGCGAGACTCAGATGAACCGGGCTGGCGGACTACTATGGCTCATGGAAGCACAGACTACATTTCCCCATAAGAGAGGCTACCAGGATAAACAACTAGGTTGTGGGATCCCACACATACCAAGCATTTCAATCATACATACAATATGCTCGATATGTGTAAATACAACATGGCATCACAACATAACTCTACTACTCAAGTATTTATTCATTAGGCTCAGGAAGCGAGATATTACAAACATGGGTCTCATGACCCAACATTGAAACATACAAATCAAAGCACATGAGGAAGCTTAACATGTGCGAGTGAGACATCTACAAATGAAAAAGGCTTAGAAGCGACTATCTACGAGATCTGCAGGGCACAAGATCGTGGCGAGGTATCAAGCTAAGCGTCGTAGTCCACACGGAACTACTAAGCAATGACATCTCTGCAAAACATAAGATAGGCAAGCGTGAGTACAAATTTACCCAGCAAGACTTACATCGAGAACTAGCTACATATGCATCGGTATCAATAAAGGGGGTGGGTTATTTGCGGCAAACCAGCTTTGACTCGGTTATCGAACTCTGACCGCCGTGTAACTCTTTTGAGGTGGCGCTACGAGTCCACATATTCACCATATCAATACACCACTATGGATCGCTCCCGTCTACCTACGAGCATGCATCCACGCACTCACTTATCTTGCGCATTTTAGAGTATCCACTTTCACTTGTCTATGAGCTACGGGCAACGGAAGTCCTTTTCGCGGACACGGCTATTGAATAGATCATATTAACCTGCGGTGTACTTCTTCACACGCTCTACCACTTACCACCATGCACCTCGTGTATCTGGGCAACCTTCAGCGGCTTGCTTTGAGAGTCGCCCGACCTTACTAACCACACAAGTCTCGTCCGGTTTATCGCCTATTGGGTTCCATCCGCAGGACATCGGGGGGTGTGCTCGGCCCCCAAGCGATGTGAGGAGGGTTCCCAAGCCCACCATCAGGTGCCACAGTACAGTGCCAGTGCTAGTCATCCCAAGCCCATGGACCACTTGGTAGACTACTAACACTACCTACAAACACGAGTAGTTGCAACTCCTGGGCGAGGATCAAGTTGATTAATAAGTCGAGAGGGCATTAAGCATTCCAATGTGTGGTAGTAGCTAGTCATGGATCACAAACACGAACTCAGTTCTGAGGGGCGGTTGCAATGAGACAACCCACCATGTACTCCTACATGGCCTCTCACATTACCTTTACCAAATCGTGTTCACACTTAGCTCTCAACGGTAGGACATGTTCACACCTCCGATTCATCCCGATGAATCGGGACTGTTTCGACTCTAAGCAATGCGAGGCATGACAAACAAGCATGAATGAGTAGGCACATCAGGGCTCAAACAACTCCTATTCATGCTAGTGGGTTTCATCTATTCTTGTGGCAATGACAGGTCATCACAGGATAAAGGGTTCAACTACCGCAGCAAATGTGAGATGAATCGTCGTTGTCCTAATGCATTAAAAGAAACAGGAAGCGAGAGAGTGGATTATGTATCGGAATGAACAAGGGGTTTTGCTTGCACAGCACCGAATAAAGTATAGTTCTTCGCCGGTGTCATCGATCACATGTCGATAGAACCGTCTCTTGAGAGGACAAGACACTTAGACAAAAGAAAACACAATCAATGCAGTGCAAAATTATGATGCATGATCATGACATGGCAATATCACGATTTGAGCTAATGCAACTAGCAACATTAAATGAAGTTGGTTTGAATACAAGATTCAAATTCAAACTCCATATGTGATTATTCAAATGCCATTTAATTGATTTGAATTAAACAGTGAGCAAAAGTTGTTCGACATGCATGAAAATGGTACAGATGGATGATTGGATTTTTCGATCATTTTCATATATAATTTATTTCATTTGGAGTTCGGTTGAATTCCTATGATTTTAGAAGTTTTGAACATTTTACGAATTTCCTGATTATTTAGAATTAGCAAAATCCAATAAATGATTCTTTACGTCGACATAATGACTACAGCGTCGACAGAGTCAACAACGGTCCAGTCAAACGTGATTTAGGACCCACATCGGTGTCTCGGGGCTGGTTGGGTGGATGGCCATTGAGTCGATCGGCCCGTAGGCCATGGTCGGAGAGCGTCGTGGGGTCCACGGCATTAGCACTAATCTATGAAAAAATTAGACTAACCTAATTAGGCTCGAGGGCCCACATGGAAGTGGCTCAAGGGGTGTTTAGAGTGGTCATTAGCAGCTAATGAGGCAGCCACGTACGCTCCTTGGCGTTTGGCGTGGCAACCTCAATCGTGGCGGAAGCTTGCGGAAAACTTCAGGGCTCGGTTTCTGGCGTGGTTGCGTCTCGAGTTTTGAAGGTGCGCGCATCCAGCCCAGAGCAAGCGACAAGCGGCTGGGGTGGCCTGAACTTGCGGAGACAAGCTGCGGCGGCCGGAGATTGAGTGGTGATGTGGCGACCACTAGGGGAATATGGGAAGTAATGAGGTGCTCTGAGCTCATGGGCTCTTGAAACCTGCCCTGGGTGTCTTCTTGTGAGCTGCGGCTGTGACCACAGCGGTGTCAAGGAGCTTGAGCGTCATGGCGCTAGTGTTAAAGGGCGTGCTGGCGGCAGGTTGGGGGCGAAGCGAAGAAGGACTCACCCGCGTCGTTTGAGAGCGTCGTGAGCTCGGGGAAAGACGGGGCGTGGCGTTCTGGCGATCGGAAGCGTGGAGGTTGAAAACAGCGGAGGTGGCGGTCAGGGGGCTCCGTAGCCGCCTCTCGGTGAGGAGAAAGAGGTGGTGAGCAGATTTCTGGGGCGATTGGTGGCCGTGAGGACACGGTGGCTCTGACGAATGGCGTCGGTGACTCTCGGGGTTGATGGAGTCGTACTCGTGCGTTCAAATCACCGATGATCCTAGTGCCGAGCAGACGGCGCCGCTGCTCAACCTGCACGCGACAGCCCGGTGGCGTCTCCCACGCCTTGATCCAGCAAGGAGAGAGAGAGGTTGAGGAAGACTCCATCCAGCAGCAGCACAACGGCGTGGTGGATGATGGAGGCGTGGCAATCCAAGCAGGCCTCGCCAAGCACCTGAAAGGAGAAGAACTTGGGAAGGAGAGGAGGGCTGCAAAGGAAAGCAAAGGTGTGTTTGAGAGCCCTCCTACCCCACTATATATAGGGGGAAGGAGTGCGCCAGCCCTAGGAGTTCCAATCCAAGGGGCGTGACGAGGGGAGAGTCTTCCCCAAGGCACCTAGGGAGGTGCCTTCCCTTAGGGAATCTTCCTTTAGGGTTTCCCCCTTCACCCTAGGCGCATGGGCCTCTGGGGGGTGGCTAGCCCACTTTGGGCTGGATCCCTTCTCATCTCAGCCCATGGGACCCTCCGGGATAGGTGGCCCCACCGGTGGACCTCGGGACCCTCCGGTGGTCCCCTTGACAATACCGATAACCGAAACTTTTCCGATGGCGAAAACAGGACTTCCTATATAAATCTTTACCTCCGGACCATTCCGGAACTCCTCGTGACGTCCGGGATCTCATCAGGGACTCGAACAACATTCGGTAACCATACAAACTTCCTATATACCCTAAGCGTCACCGAACCTTAAGTGTGTAGACCCTACGGGTTCGGGAACCATCTGCACATGACCGAGACGCTTCTCGGTCAATAACCAACAGCGGGATCTGGATACCCATGTTGGCTCCCACATGTCCACGATGATCTCATCGGATGAACCACGATGTCAAGGACTCAATCGATCCGTATACAATTCCCTTTGTCTAGCGGTATTGTACTGCTGCGAGATTCGATCGTCGGTATCCCGATACCTTGTTCAATCTCATTCGGACAAGTCTCTTTACTCGTTCGTTAACACATCATCCCGTGATCAACCCCTTGGTCACATTGTACCTTATGATGATGTCCTACCGAAAGGGCCCAGAGATACCTCTCCGTTTACGGAGTGACAAATCCAGTCTCGATCCGCTCCAACCCAATGGTCACTTTGGAGATACCTGTAGTGCACCTTTATAGTCACCCAGATTACGTTGTGACGTTTGATACACCCAAAGCACTCCTCGGTGTCCGGAATTGCACGATCTCATGGTCTAAGGAAGAGATACTTGACATTAGAAAAGCTTTAGCATACGAACTACACGATCTTGTGCTAGGCTTAGGATTGGGTCTTGTCCATCACATCATTCTCCTAATGATGTGATCCGTTATCAATGACATCCAATGTCCATGGTTAGGAAACCGTAACCATCTATTGATCAACGAGCTAGTCAACTAGAGGCTTACTAGGGACATGGTGTTGTCTATGTATCCACACATGTATTTGAGTTTCCTATCAATACAATTATAGCATGGATAATAAGCGATTATCATGAACAAGGAAATATAATAATAATAACTAATTTATTATTGCCTCTAGGGCATATTTCCAACAGTCTCCCACTTGCACTAGAGTCAATAATCTAGTTCACATCGCCATGTGATTAACATCGATAGGTCACATACCATGTGACCAACATCCAAAGAGTTTACTAGTGTCTTAAACTAGTTCACATCACCATGTGATTAAGTCTCAATGAGTTACGAGGGTTTGATCATGTTTTGCTTGTGAGAGAGGTTTTAGTCAGCGGGTCTGAACCTTCAGATCCGTGTGTACTTCATAAATCTCTATGTCATATTGTAAATGCTGCTTCACGCTCACTTGGAGCTATTCCAAATGGTTGCTCCACTATACGTATCCGGTTTGCTACTCGAGTCACTCGGATAGGTGTTAAAGCTTGCATCGGCGTAACCCTTACGCCGAACTCTTTATCACCTCCATAATCGAGAAACATGTCCTTATTTACTCCAAGGACAATTTTGACCGCTGTCCAATGATCCATTCCTGGATCATTCTTGTACCCTTTGACTCACTGGCAAGGCACACTTCGGCGGCATTACACAGACATAGCATACTATAGAGCCTATGTCTGAAGCATAGGGGCGACCTTCATCCTTTCTCTTTTTCTGCCGTGGTCGAGCTTTAACTCTTAACTTCATACCTTACATCTCGGGCAAGAACTCCTTCTTTGGTCGATCCATCTTGAACACTTTCAAGATCATGTCAAAAGTATATGCTCATTTGAAAGTACCATTAAGCATTTTGATCTATCCTTATAGATCTTGATGCTCAATGTTCAAGTAGCTTAATCCAGGTTTTCTATTGAAAAACATCTTTCAAATAACCCTATATGCTTTCCAGAAATTCTACATCATTTCTGATCATCAATATGTCAACAACATATACTCATCAGAAATTCTATAGTGCTCCCACTCACTTCTTTGGAAATACAAGTTTCTCATAAACTTTGTATAAACCCAAAATCTTTGATCATCTCATCAAAGCGCACATTCCAACTCCGAGATGCTTACTCCAGTCCTTAGAAGGATCACTGGAGCCAGCATACCTTTAGCATCCTTAGGATCGACAAAACTTTTCTCGATTGTATCACATACAACCTTTCCTTACGAACCTGGTAAGGAAACTCATTTTGACATCCATCTGCCAGATTTCATAAATGCAGCTTATGCTAACATGATTAAGACGGACTTAAGCATCGCTACGGATGAGAAAATCTCATCGTAGTCAACTCCTTGAACTTGTGAAAAACTCTTACGCCACAAGTCGAGCTTCATAGACGGTGATATTACCGTCCACGTCCGTCTTCTTCTTAAAGATCCATTTATCTCAATGGCTTGCCGATCATCGGGCAAGTCCACCAAAGTCCATGCTTTGTTCATACATGGATCCTATCTCGGATTTCATGGCTTCTAACCATTTGTGAATTTGGGCCCACCATCGCTTCTCCATAGCTCGTGGGTTCATTGTTGTCTAGCAACATGACCTTCAAGACAGGATTACTGTACCACCTCGAGTAGTACGCATCCTTGTCACCCTCGAGAGTACGTAGTGACTTGATCAAAACTTCATGATCACTATCATAAGCTTCTACTTCAATTGGTGTAGGTGCCACGGGAACAACTACGTGCCTGCTACACACTAGTTGAAGTGACGGTTCAATAACCTCATCAAGTCTCCACCATCCTCCCACTCAACTTTTGAGAGGAACTTTTCCTCGAAAGGACCCGATTCAAGAAACAATCCCTATTGCTTCGGATCTGAATTAGGAGGTATACCCAACTGTTTTGGGTGTCCTATGAAGATGCATTTTGTCGCTTTGGGTTGAGCTTATCAACCTTTGAAACTTTTCCACATAAGCGCCGCAGCCCCAAACTTTTAAGAAATGACAACTTAGGTTTCTCTAAACCATAGTTCATACGGTGTCATCTCAGCGGAATTACGTGGTGCCCTATTAAAGTGAGTGCGGTTGTCTCTAATGCCTAACCCATGAGCGATAGTGGTAATTCGATAAGAGACATCATGGTACGCACCATATCTAATAGGGTGCAACTATGATGTTCGGACACCATCACACTATGGTGTTCGAGGCGGTATTAATTGTGAAACAATTTCCACAATGTCTTAATTGTGTGCCAAAACTCGTAACTCAGATATTCATCTCTATGATCATATCATAGACATTTTATCCTCTTGTCACGAAGATCTTCAACTTCACTCTGAAATTACTTGAACCATTCAATAATTCAGACTTGTGTTTCATCAAGTAAATATACTCAACATCTACTCAATCATCCGTGAAGTAAGAACATAACGATATTCATCTGCATGCCTCAAAGACTCATTGACTGCACACATCAAAATGTGTTACTTCCAACAAGTTGCTATCTTGTTCCATCTTCTTTGAAACAGAGGCTTTTCAGTCATCTTGCCCATGTGGTATGATTTGCATATCTCAAGTGATTCAAAATCAAGTGAGTCCAAACGATCCATCTGCATGGAGTTTCTTCATGCATATACACCAATAGACATGGTTCGCATGTCTCAAACTTTTCAAAACGAGTGAGTCCAAAGATCCATCAACATGGAGCTTCTTCATGCGTTTATACCAATATGACTTACATGGCGAAGCCACAAGTAAGTGGTACTATCATTACTATCTTATATCTTTTGGCATGAAAATGTGTATCACTACGATCGAGATTCAATAAACCATTCCTTTAGGTGCAAGACCATTGAAGGTATTATTCAAATAAATAGAGTAACCATTATTCTCCTTAAATGAATAACCGTATTGCGATAGACATAATCCAATCATGTCTATGCTCAGCGCAAACACCAAATGATGATTATTCAGGTTTAATACTAATCTTGATGGTAGAGGGAGCGTGCGATGTTTGATCACATCAACCTTGGAAACACTTCCAACACATATCGTCAGCTCACCTTTAGCTAGTCTCCGTTTATTCCGTAGCCTTTTATTTCGAGTTACTAACACTTAGCAACCGAACAGGGTATCTAATACCCTGGTGCTACTAGGAGTACTAGTAAAGTACACATTAACATAATGTATATCAATATACTTCTATCGACCTTGCCAGCCTTCTCATCTACCAAGTATCTAGGGTAATTCCGCTCAAGTGTCTGTTCCTCTTACTACGAAGCACTTAGTCTGGGTTTGGGTTCAACCTTGGGTTTCTTCACCGAGCAGCAACTGATTTGCCGTTTCATGAAGTGTCCCTTCTTGCCCTTGCCCTTCTTGAAACTAGTGGTTTCACCAACCATCAACAATTGATGCTCCTTCTTGATTTCTACTTCGCTGATGTCAAACATTGAATACCTCAAGGATCATCATATCTATCCCTCGATATGTTATAGTTCATCACGAAGCTCTAGCAGCTTGGTGGCAATGACTTTGGAGAAACATCACTATCTCATCCGGAAGATCAACTCCCACTCGATTCAAGTGATTGTTGTACCTGCACAATCTGAGCACAAGCTCAACGATTGAGCTTTTCTCCTTAGTTTGTAGGCTAAGAAAATGTCGGAGGTCTCATACCTCTTGGCGTGAGCGGCCTGAAATCCCAATTTCAGCCCTCGAAACATCTCATATGTTCCGCGACGTTTGAAAACGCCTTTGGTGCCTCAACTCTAAACCGCTTAACCGAACTATCACGTAGTTATCAAAGCGTGTATGTCCGATGTTAGCAACATCCACAAGCGGCGTTTGGGTTCATCACAATTGACGGTGCATTAAGGACATAAGCTTTCTCTTTGTCCGCATAATCGCTACTTTCAACTTTCAACTATATTTTCTCTAGGAACATATCTAAGCAGTGGAACTAAAGCGCGAGCTCATGACATAATTTGCAAAAGGTCTTTTGACTATGTTCAGGATAATTAAGTTCATCTTATGAACTCCCACTCGAATAGACATCCTCTCGGTCATCTAAGTGATTACATGATCCGAGTCAACTCAGGCGTGTCCGATCATCACGTGAGACGGACTAGTCATCATCGGTGAACATCTTCATGTTGATGTTATCTACTATACGACTCATGCTCGACCTTTCGGTCTCCGTGTTCCGAGGCCATGTGCGCACATGCTAGGCCGTCAAGTTAACCCTAAGTGTTTTTGCTGTGTAAATCTGTCTTACACCGCTGTATGTGAGCGTAAGAATCCATCACACCCGATCATCACGTGGTGCTTAGAAGCGACTTAACTTTAGCAACGGTTTTGCAATAGGGGAGAACACTTCTTGAAATTTGTGTGAGGGATCATCTTATTTACTACCGCTCGTTCTAAGTAAACAAGATGCATAAACATAATAAACATCACATGCAATTATATAGTAGTGACATGATATGGCCAATATCATATTGCTCCTTTGATCTCCATCTTGGGGCTCCATGATCATCATCGTCACGGCATGACACCATGATCTCCATCATCATGATCTCCATCATCGTGTCTTCATGAAGTTGTCTAGCCAACTATTACTTCTACTACTATGGCTACGGTTAGCAATAAAGTAAAGTAATTACATGGCGTTGTTCAATGACACACATGGTCATACAATAAATAAAGACAACTCCTATGGCTCACGCGGTTGTCATACTCATCGACATGCAAGTCGTGAATCCTATTACAAGAACATGATCAATCTCATACATCACATATCATTCATCACATTCTTCTTGGCCATATCACATCACATAGCATACCACGCAAAAACAAGTTAGGCGTCCTCTAATTGTTGTTTGCATGTTTTACTGATGGCTGCTATGGGTTTCTAGCAAGAACGTTTCTTACTCTCATAAAACCACAGCGTGATATGCCAATTGCTATTTACCCTTCATAAGGACCCTTTTCATCGAATCCGTTCCGACTAAAGTGGGAGGGCGGCACCGCTAGCCACCTTATGCACCAAGTGCATGTCGATCAGTGGAACCTGCCTCCGCGTGAAATGCGTGTAAGGTCGGTCCGGGCTTCTTCATCCCACAATACCGTCGAAACAAGATTGGACTAATAACGGTAAGCATATTGAACATCATCAACGCCCACAACTACTTTGTGTTCTACTCGTTAAAGAATCTACATAATAGACCTAGCTCATGATGCCACTGTTGTTGAGGAACGTGGCGAGAAATTCAAAATTTTCCCACGTGTCACCAAGATCTATCTATGGAGAAACTAGCAACGAGGGAAGGAGAGTGCATCTACATACCCTTGTAGATCGCTAAGCGAAGCGTTCATGAAAACGGGGTTGAAGGAGTCGTTACTCGTCGTGATTCAAATCACCGAGATCAAGTGTCGAGAGACGGCACCTCAGCTGTTCAACACCACGTACAGCCCGGTGGCGTCTCCCACGCCTTGATCCAGCAAGGAGAGAGGAGAGGTTGAGGAAGACTCCATCCAGCAGCAGCACAGCGGGCGTGGTGGTGGATGGAGGAGCGTGGCAATCCTTGCAGGCTTCGCCAAGCACCGCAGAAGAGGAGGAGGAGGGAGAGAGGAGGGCTGCCAAAGGCAAAAGGTGTGTTTGGGAGGCCCTCCTACCCCACTATATAGGGGTCCCAGAGGTGCTGCGCCCTAGGAGTTCCCACTCCTAGGGGCGGCTGAGGAGGAAGATCCTTCCCCAAGGCACCTAGGAGGTGCCTTCCCTTATGGGAATATTCTTTAGGTTTCCCCTTCACCCCTAGGCGCATGGGCCCTTGGGGAAGTGGCGCCCCAGCCCACTTTGGGCTGGATCGCTTCATCTCAGCCATGGGACCCCTCCGGATGGTGGCCCCCCTTGGTGGACCCGGGATTCCTCAGGTGGTCCCGATGCGTACCGATGACCCGAAACTTTTCCGATGACCAAAACAGGACTTCCATATATAAATCTTTACCTCCGGACCATTAGGAACTCCTCGTGACGTCCGGGATCTCATCAGGACTCGAAACAACATTCGGTAACCACATACAAGCTTCCTATATAACCCTAAGCGTCACCAGAACCTTAAGTGTATGAGACCCTACGGTTCGGGACCATCAGACATGGCCAGGGCGTTCTCGGTCAATAACCAACAGCGGGATCTGGATACCCATGTTGGCTCCCACATGTTCCACGATGATCTCATCGGATGAACCACGATGTCAAGGACTCAATCGATCCCGTATACAATTCCCTTTGTCTAGCGGTATTGTACTTGCCCGAGATTCGATCGTCGGTATCCGATACCTTGTTCAATCTCGTTCTGCGGCAAGTCTCTTTACTCGTTCGTAACACATCATCCGTGATCAACCCTTGGTCACATTGTGCACATTATGATGATGTCCTACCGAGTGGGCCAGATACCTCTCCGTTTACGGAGTGACAAATCCAGTCTCGATCCGTGTCAACCCAATGGTCACTTTGGAGATACATGTAGTGCACCTTTATAGTCACCCGATTACGTTGTGACGTTTGATACACCCAAAGCACTCCCTACGGTATCCGGGAATTGCACAATCTCATGGTCTAAGGAAAGATACTTGACATTAGAAAAGCTTTAGCAAAACGAACTACACGATCTTTGTGCTAGGCTTAGGATTGGGTCTTGTCCATCACATCATTCTCCTAATGATGTGATCCGTTATCAATGACATCCAATGTCCATGGTTAGGAAACCGTAACCATCTATTGATCAACGAGCTAGCCAATAGAGGCTTACTAGGGACATGGTGTTGTCTATGTATCCACACATGTATTTGAGTTTCCTATCAATACAATTATAGCATGGATAATAAGCGATTATCATGAACAAGGAAATATAATAATAATAACTAATTTATTATTGCCTCTAGGGCATATTTCAAACACCTTCCCGGAAGCTCCCCTCTTTTAGGGTCTTGATTGCTTTGTTTTTGAATGGCTCCAAGGGAGCTATCAGGGAATGTGGCGTGCCATCGTGGCTGCCTGCCTGAGGCAGCCATGACTGTAGTGCACCCAATGGGTACTTTAGGGATTCCCTACTCTAGTACAATCGGCCAATTCGTTAGTGTGTTCCGATGCTGCCGCCGTTCACTACCGCCATGGAGGGAGCCTCGACGGAAAAGGTGTTCTCGTCTCGATGTCTTTGAGGCCGGACATCCAGTGCCCCTAAGCGACCAGCTGAAGCAGCTGTCGAGGCTCCACAAGGTCGTAAAGACAGTGCCATGAAGAACCTCCACTCTTTCGGCCGGGCTATTGGAAGCCATGCCTGGAGCTACTTTGGGCCTAGTCTGTGGTGGCGGTGGATGCCTGTCCAAGGATTGAAGTCATCAAGCACTCCGCCACACATTGAAGGTGCCTGCTGGCCCTCGCCCGTGCTAAAGTGTCACCTGGGGCAAAATTTGGATCAGCGGAGAAGCTTGTGACCACGAGCCACCAAGGAGCAAGGAGCATATACGACGCCAAAATGTACTATGAGGCCTCCTGAAGGGTGCCAGCAAGTATAGCTTGATAGAGTGCTCCAAAGATGTAATTTTGAATAGACTCACATTTGTTATCCCCGTGACGCTGAAAACTTGTTCATATGTGCTAAGGCAGCGCTTGTTAATTTAAAATATTACCTTAAGTAAACTGTTTATCAATTTTGAGAGATGGCAAGTAAGTTGGGCTTCAGCCCCCATGACGACGAAAAGCTGGGGGTGTTGGGATAAACTTGAGCTCTTGTTCCCATTCTTGTGTCCCTATCGAGGGCGCTCAGCATAGCTAGATAAAGGCAACCGGATTTCATAATGCTTGAACACTCTCACTTAGCCATAGAATTCTATAATTTTAAATTTCATGACCCCTAGTATTATTCGGAAGGAGCGAAGTTCGGGGCATGTATCCATGCCTTGGCGGACAATTCAGTTGCCTGCGCTCTAGCGGCATAAGTCTTCTTAGGGACTGAAAAACCTCTCGAACAGCGACCGACTCTCGCCTCTATCATGACGGTCAGTTTTAGCTTTCCACTCCAGTGTTTCAACTCAGCTTCAACCAAGGCACAATCGCGAGGGTTCTCCCGAAATGCTCACCTTAAGCCGATATAACGGAACGGCAAGGTACCAAAACATGGGAGCTTTTTGCAAAACCAACTATTGACTCAAGACATGATTTGGAGCCGATTCATATAATGCCTATAAGTTGGTGCGCACTCTAGTAAGTGTTCGGACTTATCAATACACTATAATTTTAAGGTACTTTTAAGCCCCACAGTGTGATAGGGCTGCACAAAGTGTATGCAGGTGCAACATGTCATGAAATGAACAGATATATATATAGGTAAAAAAAAGGCAATAATGAGCAAGAGCTATATATTGGTTATTAAAAGAGCTGCAAATAAAAGCGTAGCTATACAAACTGTGCGATAAGCAAGGGATGTGACTATTTAACAAGTCCTTCTCCGAGGAGATGAGCGCAACAGGATGGTATGTAAAAGCAGGGTATAATGCCATAGTAGTAAGAGAGACCACCCTGAACACTGACGAGTAGCTCGCCTTCTACGGCTGTTGCATCGTTAGTTCGGCAATTCTAGTGCCGGACGGACTTCTCGAGAACGGAGTCCCGCAGTAAGAAAAAAGAAAAAGAAAAAGAATGACACAATCAGGGAGTTCTTGGTGCGGTCGAGCCGCATTCTTGGCGTAAGCCGTAGTCATGCCCTCCCTTATGCCCATGGTATCTCCAGAAAGGTAGTTATGTAACGCTGCGTAATCAACTTCGCAATTTAGCGGGCCGGGTTAGCCGGTTTGCTACGATGCTTGAATCATGCAGCAGCGGTCTTGTTGCCAGGTTACTCGAGGCGCACTTCTGCGGTGCAACCGGACGTTTAAGTGGCTTGACTCGAGGAATGCTTGTGAGAGGCAGCTTTGTACCTCCCACCCGCGAGAGAACGTCGTGTGCTCCTCCGTTCGGGAGAGAGCGTCAGGTGTTTCCATTGACCGTGATTACTCCTCAGGGCCTGGCATCTTGAGCTTGAGGTATCGTGAGTGTGGCCTGCGCATTGAACTTTTGCAAATGCGGTTCGTCCGAACGGTGCGTGGTAATGCTTGCTGAAGCGGAACTATGTCGGGTGATTAACTCTTAAGCGGAGGATTATCTCGGGGATCCAAGACCACTTGAGTGAGTAACCGAGCCCATACACATTGGCCTCTACACCAGTATGGCGACGCTTTAAAGGTTGGTCTTTGTAGAATTTAATCCTTGAGGGTCTGCGCCCATTTTGCACATCGCATCTGATAAAGCGAGGTCGAAAGCTCTCTGCCCGCCAGATCATCAGGACTCTAGTGAGGTGAAATCCGTCAATAATTGGTTCAAGAACCAATCGCGGCCCAGAAACTCGCCGTGACGGGTGCTAGTGTGGTAGTCCCCTTGAACAAAGGTGATCGAAGCGAGAGAAGACCATTGGATTTGAACTTAGGCGGCCCGGCTCCCATCAGCGTATACGTCCCTTTTAAGACGCTTCGCTCCCTTTTTGGGTATATGGGTTATGTATATCATGTTCCACCGTCTGCACTTAATGGGGAGAAACCCTTCTGTCCTCTATTGTTACGGCGGCCGGGCTCTTCCTAAATCCATCGCTATGCAGCCCCTTGTCATTGAGTTCGCACATAATCTTGCTTGTTTGTTGAACACCCAACAATCCCTGTTGGTGTGATTAGCTTGTTTTGCGGTGCCATGTATCGCTTTGCGATCGAGTATTCGGTCCAAGTTGGATGGTAATCAGGTATTTCTTTTGAATGGCTTCTTCCGTGACCGGGTTTAGAGCTTCTGAATCCGGCATTGACTGTTCGTACTGCTTCATCATTTATTAGCCAAGTAATGCGGCGCTTTGTCCTTGTTATGACGCGACCTGCCATTGCTGTCCTTGGTATCCGAACTACTGTGGTTTTTGGTCGAAGGTATACTTTGAGCTAGCTGCTTGTCCTCTCCACTTTACAAAAGCGGGTCATGAGTGTTGTGAGGGCTGCCATGGTTTCTGGCTTTTCCTCGTCTCCTAGGTGTCGGGTGTCGCCACTCGTCCACGGATATTATGTCTGAAGGCTGCAGGCCTATGCATCCAGGGACGATCACCGATTTAATTTTTTATTTGTTAGGAACCGGTGTCCGTAATTGTGCGGCGATTCTTACGGATGCTGGAATTATATGGCTAAGGTTCTTGGTCGGTGGTGGTCACATGATATGCGTTCCCGAAGTTATCAGGCGAATGCGGCTTCCAGGTCCTCCCAACAACCAATTGATCTCACGGGCAAGCTGTTAAGCCAAATGCAGAAGTTGGTCCTTGCTTTCTGCAGAAGTGTATTTGATGGCGTGCAGATCATCACCGCGCCGAGCCATGTGGATATGGAGGAATAGTCTCGATCCAGACCTCACAGGATCTCGGTGGTACCATCGTATGATTCGATGTTTCTGGGTTTGAAGCCCTCGGGGTTGATGATCCATTACTTCATCTGTGGAAGCATAGTGGGTGTGCGGCACCATCACATGTTAGGCTATATCACTTATAGCTCATATGAGCTTTGTCTCTTCGTGTTCCGCCCGGCGGATTCTGCATGTCGGCGTGGAAGGTTATCATCACGTGTGGTGGGGCGCCCTACGCGATCCGTAGATCGATCTTGTATGTTTGCCTTATCCCTCCAATATATCTATGAAGTCCGGTAGCGCTTTTCTCCCCAGTGCTCTTGGTACTTTTTGAGTAGGCGTTGGGATGTGGCTTGAGGGAGGGCCGAGAGCTTCTCTGTCAGCAGCCACAGGGGTGGCAGATTTGCCATGTCGCGGGCGCTGGTGACTTGGGTGCTTCCTCGGTCCGACGAGCAAGCGGCTCGCGTTTGGGGTAGCTTTTGAGGGGCGCGCTCGAAGTTCATACTCTTCGCTGCAAGGACTTGGTCCCATCCGTCGAGCTAGCAGGTCTTGGTGGCTCTAAGCTGTTGCTGCTTCTTGAGGCTACTTGCCGACGGCTATAAGCCTGCGTTTGAAGCAGCTCCTGTTCGGCGCGGATCCTCGGGCACGAGGAATTCGTCGTCGTTGAGGCTTGCCTCATCTTGAGGAGGAGGTGCATAGTTATCGTCCTCTACCTCTCTTTCCCCTTGGACCGTCAAAGTGCGGACTGCTTCTCCCTCCTCCCGCGTGGAAGTCCCCGCTGGAGGGGTTGTCTTCAGCAAAGGTCCCGAGTGTTATTATCTCCTCGTGCGGAATCACCGTTTTGCTGTGGCGGGATTTAAAGCGGCGCCCGGCGTCGGGCGCCAGTGCTGTTCTTGGAGGGTCATCCTCCGCTGTTCCATCTTTGGGATGTCCACCATGTATATGTCGTGTGGCAGGTAGCCTTCAGGTGCCTTATGGTATTTGGGTCTTAATGGTCTCGGCATACGTCTTTCCATCACCGGGCTGATGTCTTGAAGTCGAAAGTAAATCGGGCATGTCGGTTAAATCATCGGCTGCGGCTGCAAAAGTGGGGTGGTGGGTGGGCGTTGAATTTTCCTTCGTCGTCAGAGCTTGAGCCTTCCGACCGATAGTCGGCCGGGGCTCTCCGGATCAAAGAGAGACTTTAGTGAATTCAGGATGTCGCCAAAAGGTGAGTGTACTGAAAGATGTCATGGCGGTGAACTTCCATGACCGGGCGCCCAAGATTCGATTGACAGGTAGCGAAGGTCTGGAGTCCGAGAGGAGTCCGGCACCACTGAGTCACGTCTTCGCAAAGAGACGAGGATAGAGTTTGGCTCAATCGCCGTTGAGATCGTAGCCCCGGTGGTGGTGCAAACCACTAGTCCTCGATCAGTGTCAAGCTCCGGTTAAGGAATCGGAGCGAATAATGAGCGCGACCTCGGACACCTTATTCGCCGTGAGAGCTAGATCGTGCTCCATCGAGAACTCTGCGCGCTATGCTATGTGGCTCAAGAAGTCGAAGATCAAGTCTCGCGGAGCATCGGCCATTATAGATTCAAGTTCAAATCTGACCTGATGGCCCGAGCGTGGCAGCGATCTGCTCAGAGATGGCCATGAATTGGCCAATGAGTAAAAGCCGCCCGATATCGAAGATCTGTCCGGGGAGAAAAGTCTCTACTTAGGACGCTCATTGTTGATGATCGGTTGAGCCATCGGGCCTATAGGTGACGACACGTAGAACTCTCAATGAGCTTTTCAATGTCGGTGTCAAAAAGTGCGGATCTCGGGTAGGGGTCCCGAATCGTATGCTTTGAAGTGATGGTATCAGGAACATGGGACACGATGTTTTTTACCTGTGTTCGCCCTCTGGCGGATATACACCTTACTGCTTGATTAATATTGGTTATCAGAGTAGATCTACCACAAGATCAAGGAGGCTAAACCCAGAAGCTTGTCGGGACCTTGATTCAAAGTCACACCGATCTAGTTCTAACACCTCATACTTCGGCAGTGGCCTCACGCATGGTATTCTATCAGTGTAGCTTTACCATTGGCCCTTGACCGCTTGGCGCTCTTTTGGCTCCACGATATGATAGTGGCGCTAGCATCCATATGACAGAGAACCTGGCCGAGCATGACTAGTCGTGGAACCTTAAGTGGTACTAACTTATAGGGACAGGCATACATGAATCAACATCGAACATGTCGGTCAAGCATGTTTAATCCGGGCTGTGTAGCAGCACTAGGCTAACAGAGTCTCGAACCCGCCGTAGCAGGCTAGGCAGGGACTCAGGATGTCATCACAAGGACATTTCCAAGGAGCACACCACGAGAACAAGCGAATCACATGCCGCTAGTCAAGTGTTCCCGAGCAGAAGTCTTTGGGCTAAAGGTGACTCAGATGAACTGGGCTGTAGTAGACTACTGTGGCTCATGGAAGGCCAAGACCACATTTCCCCATAAGAGAGAGGCTACCAAGGATAAACAACCAGGTTGTCGGATCCCACACATACCAAGCATTTCAATCATACATACAATATGCTCGAGTATGTGTAAATACAACATGGCATCAGCAACATATCCCTCTACTACTCAAGTATTTATTCATTAGGCTCCGAGGAGCTTAGATATTACAAACATGGGTCTCATGACCCAACATTCAGAAAGTACAAATCAAAGCACATGAGGAAGCTTAACATGTCCGAGTACGTATATTCACAAATGAAAAAGGCTTAGAAGTCTCCTAATTATCTACTCAGATCTCCACCAGGTACACAAGATCGAAATGGCGAGGTATCAAGCTAAGCGTCGTAGTCCACACCTTAACTACTAAGCTTAAAATGACATCTCTCCGCAAGGTTAAAACATAAGATAGGCAAACGTGAGTACAAATTTCACTCAAAGAAGACTTACATCGAGAACTAGCTATATATGCATCGGTATCACTGGGGGGTGGTGGAGTTGACTGCAGCAAACCAGCTTTGACTCGGTGGCTATCCCGAAATCTGACTTAATAAAGTAACTCTTTTGAGGTGGCTAATACCAGTCCACATATTCACCACATATCAATATTAATCACTATGGATCCGCCCCGCTTCTACCTACGAGAACGCCATCCATAGCACTCACTACGCTATATTCATGATTTGAGTATCCACTTTCACTTGTCTATGAACCTGCACAGCAAACCTGTAAGTCCTTTCCGCGGACACTGCCATTATCTTCAATAGATCATATTAACCCCGCAGGGGTGTACTTCTTCACACGCCCTACCACTTACCGCCATACACCTCTGGGTATCTCGAGCAACCTTCAAGCGGCTTGCTCATGCAGGAGTCGCCCGACGACTTACTAACCACACAAGTCTCTCTCGTCTGTGTTTATCGCCTATTCGGTTCCATCCGCAAGGACACATCCTGGGCCGGGTGCGCCACTACCCCAAACGATGTGGAGAGGGTTCCCAAGCCCACTATCCGGTACACCTACACCGCAAGACCAAAGCCTGTCTCATGCCCTAAGCCCACAGACTGGTGCCACTTGGTAGACTACTAACACTCACCTACAAACACCAGTAACTAGTTGCAACCCCTGGACGAGGATCAAGTTGATTAATAAGTCGAGAGGGGCACTTAGCATTCCAATGTGTGGTAGTAGCTAGTCATGGATCATAAACACGTAACTCAGTTCCTCAGGGGCGGTTGCAATGAGACAACCCACCATGTACTCCTACATGGCCTCTCACCGCTATTTTTACCAAATCGTAAGTCTACACACTTAGCTCTCAACAAGAGAGGACATGTTCGACACCTCCGATTCATCCCCATGAATCGGGACTCACTCGACTCTAAGCAGTAGCGAGGTATGACAAACAAGCATGAATGAGTAGGCACATCAGGGCTCAAACAACTCCTATTCATGCTAGTGGGTTTCATCTATTTATCAGGCAATGACAGGTCAGCAGAGGATAAAGGGGTTCAACTAATGCGAGTAAATGTGAGATGAATCGTCATTGTCCTAATGCATTAAAAAGAGAGCAGGGAGCGAGAGAGTGGGATATGTATCGGAATGAACAAGGGTTTTTGGTTGCTCCTGCACTTTCGAATAAAGTATAGTTCTTCATCTATCGATCATCGATCACTTGTCGATAGACACGTCTCAATGAGAGGGGACAAGACACCGTACAAACAAAGAAGAACACAATCAATGCAGTGCAAAATTATGATGTATGATCATGACATGGCAATATGCCGGATTTGAGCTAATGCAACTAGCAACAGATTAATGAAGTTGGTTTGAATACAAGATTCAAATTCAAACTCCATATGTGATTATTCAAATGCCATTTAATTGATTTGAATTAAACAGTGAGCAAAAGTTGTTCGACATGCATGAAAATGGTACAGATGGATAGATTGGATTTTTCTGATCATTTTCATATATAATTTATTTCATTTGGAGTTACGTTGAATTCCTATGATTTTTAGAAGTTTTGGACATTTTACGAATTTCCTGATTATTTAGAATTAGCAAAATCCAATAAATGATTCTTTACGTCGACATAATGACTACAGCGTCGACAGAGTCAACAACGGTCCAGTCAAACGTGATTTAGGACCCACATCGGTGTCTCGGGGCTGGTTGGGTGGATGGCCATTGAGTCGATCGGCCCGTAGGCCATGGTCGGAGAGCGTCGTGGGGTCCACGGCATTAGCACTAATCTATGAAAAAATTAGACTAACCTAATTAGGCTCGAGGGCCCACATGGAAGTGGCTCAAGGGGTGTTTAGAGTGGTCATTAGCAGCTAATGAGGCAGCCACGTACGCTCCTTGGCGTTTGGCGTGGCAACCTCAATCGTGGCGGAAGCTTGCGGAAAACTTCAGGGCTCGGTTTCTGGCGTGGTTGCGTCTCGAGTTTTGAAGGTGCGCGCATCCAGCCCAGAGCAAGCGACAAGCGGCTGGGGTGGCCTGAACTTGCGGAGACAAGCTGCGGCGGCCGGAGATTGAGTGGTGATGTGGCGACCACTAGGGGAATATGGGAAGTAATGAGGTGCTCTGAGCTCATGGGCTCTTGAAACCTGCCCTGGGTGTCTTCTTGTGAGCTGCGGCTGTGACCACAGCGGTGTCAAGGAGCTTGAGCGTCATGGCGCTAGTGTTAAAGGGCGTGCTGGCGGCAGGTTGGGGGCGAAGCGAAGAAGGACTCACCCGCGTCGTTTGAGAGCGTCGTGAGCTCGGGGAAAGACGGGGCGTGGCGTTCTGGCGATCGGAAGCGTGGAGGTTGAAAACAGCGGAGGTGGCGGTCAGGGGGCTCCGTAGCCGCCTCTCGGTGAGGAGAAAGAGGTGGTGAGCAGATTTCTGGGGCGATTGGTGGCCGTGAGGACACGGTGGCTCTGACGAATGGCGTCGGTGACTCT
>JAHIAM010002010.1:0-47807 GCA_021605205.1 Aegilops longissima | reverse complement strand
AGGTATTATCTTTCAAAGCCGTGCCCGCGTTATGAGGCAGATGGGAATTTGTTAATGTCCGTTGTAGAAAACCCAAGTTGACCTCAATTAAAATACACATCAATCACAGGTGTAACCGTGATGGTCTCTTCTCGCGGAGTCCGGAATAGAACACGGTGTTGGAGTTATGTCTGACGAAGTAGTTCAGATCACTTCTTGATCGCTACTAGCTTCACGACCGTGCTTTTGCTTCTCTCCTCGCCTCTCTTTGCGATGTAGCCACCATATATGCTAGTCGCTGCTGCATCTCCACCTCACAACTCTGCCCTTCCTATAAGCTTAAATAGTCTTGATCTCGCTGGTGTGAGATTGCTGAGTCCCCGTGACTCACAGATTCTACCAATACAGGTGCAGCCGACGATGCCAGTGCAGGTGACGCAACCGAGCTCAAGTGGGAGTTCGACGAGGAACGTGGTTGTTACTATGTGTCTTTTTTCGATGATCAGAGTGGTGCTCAGCTGGGACGATCGGGATCCGTGTAGCATTTGGGGTATCTTTTTTATTTTGGTTCCAGAGTCGGACCTTGAGTGTACTCAATGATGGATGTTTATTTATGTATTGTGAAGTGGCATCGTGAAGCCAACTATGTATCTCTTTCCCTATTTATTACATGGGTTGTGTGAAGATTACCTCACTTGCGACATTGCTTTCAATGCGGTTATGCTCTAAGTCGTGCCTCGACACGTGGGAGATATAGCGCGATCGAGGGCGCAGCAACACCTCCCGATCCTTGGCGCCATTCCAGCTGCCTGTGATCAAAGTAGTCACTTCAGCCGAGATCCGCGGTGGAGTCCTGGCGGCGCTTGAGCTCCTTGCTCCCTCTCGGGCAAGACGGCCCCTGCAGCTCGCCAAGAGTGAAGGCGCCCTTCTCAAGGCCATGCTTGAGTGCACTAAGCTCCTCGGCCTTTCTTCGTGACTGGCCTCCAGCTGCGCGCACCTTCTGCCTCCAACTCCTTCTGGCGGCCTCTACAGCTGCGGGCGGTGTCCTTTGCTTCCTTGAGGGCTCCGCCAATGTTTGTTCACAGACGCAAGCTCGTCCTCATGGCTGTCAAGATTGATCTTCCGCTGCGCTTAGCTCGCTTCTTCCTCACAGACAGCTTCTCGGCAGCAAGCCGCTGCTGCTCCTCAGCCTCATTCTTCTCAAGGATGAAGGTTGTGCGCCTCGGCGAGTCGCCTCCCGCTCTTTTCTCGCCACTCCCGGAGAGCTTCTTGGTTGATGCCCGAAGCTCTTCCGCTGCTTATGTTCCGTCTCCGCCGCGACAAGCGCCTCTGGATTCCAGCTTATTTGTCGGGCGCGGTAGAGCGACAGCAGCTTCCTCGCCAGCCTGCTCCTCGACTTCGCCGCTGCTGCTTGGCTACGCGACCAGCGCCAGCCCAGCCGAGGCGAGCAGCTCTTCGTCAAAGGTCTCCCCTCACCGGGCGCCACGAGCTCGACGCCTGTGGAGTTTGATGAAGACGCCATCGCCGCCTTCAGATAGGCGCCGGCCGAGGCTCTTCGGAGCTCCGGGCGCTGCGGTAGTGGCGAGGGATCGGCGGTCGGTGTAGCGCTGGCGCCCCTGCGGCCTCAGGGCCGCTGCGATCGCTGGACCTCGCCAGCCGGGCAGCGGCCTTATGCTGCCTTTCGCCGGGGCGTGGCTTGCGTCTGGCCCGGCCTCCTTCGATGGCGGCGCGGCGTTGCTGTTGTTGCTGCCCTTCCTTGCCTGGCGACTCCGGTCCCATCGGCTCAGGGCGGATGGATCTGACGACCAGAAGAAGAAAAAAAAGTCAAGCAGATATTCAAAAAGAAAATCAGAAGAAAAAGAACCCAAGGGAAATTTTCAGGCAAGAGAATTACCTGCGATGGGATCTGCAGCCGCGGTCTCAACCGCTGGAGGATCGCTGGTGCCATCTCTTGCCGGAGAACCGCCCCTTGCCAGAGACACCTCCCTTGCCGGAGGGCACTCCCTTGCCGGGGGATCTTCCCTTGGCGGCGTAGTCGAAGCAGATGGCATGGCAGGAACGGCTTCAGGACACTCCTGGCGGGGCTGCTCTGCTCCTACACAAATCAACAGTCAGATATCAACAAATAAAGAGCACCCATGCGCGCCCAACAGCAGAAAGTAAACCATTTACTTACGCTGGGGGCTGCTTTGGGGAAGGGTTGCTGGTCCGCAAGGTGGTCTCGGCACGCCTCTTGTTGCCGCCGGTGGGTTCATCTCGATGACAATCACCGGGCCTTGGCTCTCTTCGCCTCTCCGCCAGCTCCGAAAAGGAAGGGGTTCAGAGTGAAGCAATCAGATACAAGACAAAGCAATGATTGAAGGATTACAAGTACAGCAAAAGAAATCCTACTCTTCTTCTTCCTCGAGCTGAGCGGAGAGATCAATCTGGTTCACCCTCGTGCGACGAGCTGGAAGAGTAGGTTCCTTGGCCGCTTGGCGGGTGCAGGAGCTGTGGTCTCAAGGCCCCGCCTGGGGGCTTGCTGCAGCAGGCGTGAGGTGCTCCATGCAACAAGTGCTTGTCATGGTGGAGCTGATGGCTACATGGGCGTGATCGGCTGTTGGCCCGCCTCGCCGCCTGGCTGCTTCCCCGCCTTATGGAGACGCCTTCTTGGTGGAGCTGTGGGCTCGGCCGCTGCAAGCTACTCAAGGCACGGCTCAACCTCGAGCTCGCATGCTCTTCCTCGCCGCAAGCTCCTCTCGACGACAAGGCTTGCCGCCTCTGCCTCTCGCCTCCACAAGAACTAACCGCCCAGCGGCAGTACTGCTGCGCTTCTTCCAACCTGGTGGCGAGTGCGCTGTATCTCGTCGTCCGCTGGTGTCGCGGTGAGGCCCTTCGCTTCATCGGGCGGATCGGCACTTCTTCCAAGCTATCAAGAACTGCCGTGACTACGCCATCTACAGTGCTCTGCCAAGTTGGAACAATTCCATGAGAGTCGCGACAACGACATCATTTCACCGGATGCGGTCGAGCGAGGAATTGTTGCACAATGGAACGACTCCCTCGCAACCCGAACCATTCGGGATGATCAGTCGTGGCTTGAACAACCCCAAGAGCATCACGCCAAGCCCAAGACGGTGAAGTTGAAGTTGAGGCCCAGCGCAGCCTCATGATATCTGCCGCGCTCGAACTCCCAAGCAGGTCTCCTCCTCTCCCGCAGGGGGCGCGGCGACGGCGAAATTCCGCGCAATCTGCGCCATAAAGTGAGTCCGCAAGCCCGAGGCGCAGGATCCGTTAACGGCAATCTTCAATCTAGCATCTTCCGCCCAAGTTGCTCCAATCGCTGCTGCCAAGACTATTGGGGTTTGGTGCTTGGGCGGTGAATGGTTGTGGGTTCTCCTCACGATCCATCACCACTCAGCCCTCCACTCTTCCCACTTGCTACGGAGCTCTCCTTCCAGACAGGCTTCTTTCTTGCCGAACCTTGAGATCCGTGCGATTCCTCCGGCAAGAGGCTCTCTCTCTCTACCGAGGCATGAAGAAATGGCGGAAGAGGGCTACGCTTGGTGGATTCCAAAAAGTTTTCGCAGAGATGTGCGAAAACTGCCATGGTCAGGACAGCATTGTGGGTGAAATCAAGGAGGCGAAACCCGTAGGTGTTCATGATATCGCAGAAGAATTCAGAGAAGGGCGGGCAGAGCCCGCAATAGAAGAAGAGCGCAAAGAAGGGATACCCGCTCGGAGCCAATTCAGATGCGGCGGCTGAGAGTACCTTCGTGCGTGGATGCGCTCGCATCTCCGTCGACCAAAAGAGGTAGTACCATTCCATCAGCTCCTTTGCGGCGAGCTGAGGGGGGAAGATGGCCCACTCCTTTTGCAGCGCCATGAGCCGCATGCGCCCGGCCGACTTCACGCCTTCCCTTGTCGGCTTTCGGAGCCATGGCGGAGGTGGTGGGGAGACCGACGGGCGCAGGATGTTGGTGGCGATGGAGGGCGGAGCGCTGCCTCTTTCAGCCTTGGGAAGAAGGGGAGCAGCGGGTTTTTTCGAGATTGGACAGCGATCGCCCTCGCTTCCCCGCTTATAAAGAGGGAGGGGCGGACGCTCCGCTTTTAATAAAGAAACCCTGACGATCTCTCCCACGACGCTGCAAATGATGTGCTGCCGTCGTGGGAGACATAGTGGGTCCGGGAGCGAGTTATGGCGAAACCAAGGTCGCGTGCAGTGCCTGTTCTTTTTTAGGCCTGCCCAACAGCCGCGGGCACTGTATGGCTCAGTTCGGGGTTCTGCCGGTGTACTAGAGTAGGGTACCCTAGTATCCCGAACTCGCAGCATCGGCAGCCGCAAGCACCAGCCAAGTAGGCTTGTCACAGGACCGCTTAGCTCCTCCGTGGTTCCTTTGGAGCCATTCAAGAG
Organism: Aegilops longissima; assembly: GCA_021605205.1. Classification (NCBI taxonomy): domain Eukaryota; kingdom Viridiplantae; phylum Streptophyta; class Magnoliopsida; order Poales; family Poaceae; genus Aegilops; species Aegilops longissima. The sequence goes on along the minus strand of JAHIAM010002010.1, from coordinate 43,435 downwards.
CAAAGTATTTAAGCCAAGGAGACAAGGCCCCGGCAAGAGGAGCTTGCCGAAGGCCAACCAAGGCAGCTAAGAGACAAGGCCTCGACAAGAGGAGCTTGAGCCGGAAGGCCCGGTAAGCTTACAAGCTTCGAGGCGCGACAAGGCAACCATCAAGGCAAGGCGCTACACGCAAACTACCACCTTCAGAATTCACGCTTCCAAAGACATCCATCCAACGTGTCGCCCACGACCTTTCAGCGCTGCTGGCGAGAGGTCGCAAGGCGTCGGAGCACGGTGGCGGGCGGTGCTGACAAGATCGCCATCGTGGCAAGCGGTGGCGCCCCTGACGGTCCCTGTTTGCACTGTTTGGGTGACTTAGACGGGCATTTAATGCCTTTGTCCCCTGCCGTCAGGGTTAGGTATGATACACTGTACAAGTAGCTGTACCTACCGCAGCACATTTTCTGTTTTTGCCCTTGACTACGTTGCCACCTGTCGGTGACCCCTTGATCATTTAAAAGGAGGCCCATGCGCAACGTAGAAGGGGGTTTTCGGTTCATTCGAAACCAGAGAACACTCACGCTAGGTCTTGTAGCTCTCAACGCTCCCTAGCAAGAACACAATACAATCGCATAAGCAGCAGAGGAGTATTATCTCTCCGGAGAGCTCCTGCTGGGTAAACTGCTCGCAGGTTACCGCCTCGATCTGCTCTTCGTCGATCTCCGTCCCCTGCCGAACCGAAAGGGGCTCGGTCAGCCAGTCCCATAGGTGTTCGTGGGTCCGATCAGCTTCCCCGACACCGGCATCAGTCTCGGTGACAACCTCGACCTTCAAAGCAAAACCAGCAAGACGTACAGCCTGGCGGTTGCTACTTCTCGAGCTTGCGTTGTTTTGACCCTTGAAGAGGAAAGGGTGATGTAGCAAAGTAGAGATAAGTATTTCCCTCAGTTTGAGAACCAAGGTATCAATCCAGTAGGAGGTACATACAAGTCTACAATCTATGCACCTGCACAAACAATCAAACACTTGCACCTAACGCATTAAAGGGGTTGTCAATCCCTTCAGGTCACTTGCAAGGATGAGATCGAGAAAGATATATATATATATATATATATATATATATATATATATATATATATATATATATATATATATAAACTAATACTAAAACATAAAACAAAATAAAAGTAAATAAATTGCAGCAAGGTATTTTTGGGTTTTTTTGGTTTATAGATCTGAAAATATATGATGGAAAATAGACCCAGGGGCCATAGGTTTCACTAGAGGCTTCTCTCTTGAAGGAAAATAATATGGTGGGTGAACAAATTACTATCGAGCAATTGATAGAAAAGCGCAAAGTTATGATGATATCCAAGGCAATGATTATGAATATAGGCATCATGTCTGTGTCAAGTAGACCGACTCCTGCCTGCATCTACTACTATTAGTCCACACATCGACCGCTATCCAACATGCATCTAGAGTATTAAGTTCATAAGAACGGAGTAACGCCTTAAGTAAGATGACATGATGTAGAGGGATAAACTTAGGTAATATGATGAAAAACCCATCTTTTTACCCTTGATGGCAACAATACAATACGTGCCTTGCTACCCCTACTTTGTCACTCGGTGAGAACACCGCAAGATTGGACCCAAAACTAAGCACCTCTCCTATTGCAAGAAGAACCAATCTACTTGGCGAAACCAAACCAATAATTCGAAGAGAAATACAAAGATATCAAATCATGCATATAAGAATTCAGTAAAGACTCAAATAATATTCATAGATAATCTGATCATAAATCAACAATTCATCGGATCTCGACAAACACACCGGAAAAGAATATTACATCAGATAGAACTCCAAGAACATCGAGGAGAACATTGAATTGAAGATCAAAGAGAGAGAAGAAGCCATCTAGATACTAGCTATCACTACAAATAAATACACATCCATGACATTTTGGGCCGAATGAAAAAAATTTATGTCATGCCTATGACACTTCTATGACGATAATTGTGACAGAAAATGGGCTTTTCGTCTTGGGTGGGTCGGAGACGCAGCTACATGACATTCTTTGGGCTGTCCATGACGGAAAAAACCGTGGTAGAAGCGAGGGCGAGGAAAATATCGGGGAGTTCCCGGTTACGGTGGGTGGTCGGGGCTGAGCGGTGCCCGTTTCTCTCGTACACGCAGGCGCATGGGTGCGAGGTGTTGGGCTCTAAAGGAACCTGAGCGAGGCGTTCGCCTATTGAACCCGAGCGATTGCACTGTAGGCTATGCGTTACTGAACCCGAGTGATCGATCGATCTGGCTGTTAACTAAACCCGATCGAGTGATTCCTTCGCTACTGCTGCTAACTTAAGCCGATCGAACCCTGTTGCCTCCTTCCCTTGATGAACAATGAGTGTTGTTGGGGGATGGGGGGGTTGACCAACAGTTCCCGGTGGGGGCGGGGTTGGATGAACACGACCTCATGGTAGTAGAGGTCGTTGCCGCTGGATGAATAGGACTCCGATCGATCGAGCCGGTTGGGGCTGGATGAACAGGACCCCGTGGAGGGCATGATGAACAGGACAACCTCGTGGAGGGCTAGATGAACAGTAGCCGGTGGAGGGCTGGATGAATAGTAGCCTATGGAGGGGTGGTTGAACAGGACCCCGTGGAGAGGGCTGGTTGAACAGTAGCCAGTGGAGGAGCGGTGGAGGCTAGATGAACAGGAGCTTGTGGAGGCAGGAGGGGAGACGCCGTGGATAAACAGTCGCAGGTGGAGGCTGGAAGAGGTCGAGGGTGGATGAACAGTAGCCCGCGGAGGCAGTCGACGGTGGAGATGAACAGTATCCCGTGGAGTCCCGTTTTGCCGTACGCGACACCCCTCCTGATGAACAGGACTCCTATTTCGACTGTAGTGCTCCAACACAAGTCCGTTTCCTCTGTTTTGCGGTACGCCACACCCCTCCCGATCAACAGGACCCCATTTCGACCATAGGAGGTCCAAGAGAAGTCTGTTTCCTCTGTTTTGCGGTATGCCAGACCCCTCCTGATGAACAGGATCCCGTTTCGACCGTGGCCGGTCGAACACAAGGCCGTTTCCTCCCGATGAACACGAGCATTCCATTGCCGCCCCATGAACACGATGCAGTTTCTCCGTTCCGGCCCAGCCATGTACACGAGCCCTGGCCGTACGTATGCGCGAGTAGGGGTTTGAGACCCCGCCCATATGTACGTATGTGGCCGTATTTACTTTCTTGCACCCTGGCTGTACGTACGTGTACATGCTACGTGCACGCCTCTACTATGACACGTGCCCTTCCTTTCGGCCATGGTTCATTGCTGCAGCCTGCAGACTGAATGATCAACCAGTATGTATGTACACGTTCGTGACCAGAATGATAGTGTTACGTACGCTTAGACCATGTGGATCCCGACTGTCAGGCACTTCCTAGCGTGCGAAGATGTAGCTGGTGGGTCCTAGTAGTCAGGGGGCGAATCATTTTTTTTGCCCGTAATATGGACGCACTTCCTTGCGTGCGAAGATGTAGCTGGTGGGTCCCAATAGTCAGGGGGGAAACATTTTTTCGTGAAATACGGTGGCCCGTCCGGTGGGTCCCTGTTGTGTCGGAGTTATTGGCCAGGGTAGGCTCATCTGCCCCCCATGGCATTTCGAGACATCGGAGCTAACTACGCCCCTCAAACCTCCATGCATGACCGCCGCCTTCTTGAGGCCGGCTGGTCCAAGCAGCCGGCTGCCAGAAGGCGGCAGACCCCAGAATACGGCCACGAAGCGGGCCGCCTCCTAGTAGACGGCCTCCAGAGAGGCCGGCTCCTAGCAGGTGGCCCCAAGCGCCCTCAAAGTATGTGCCCTCTTAAGCACGACGAGGCGGGGCGTGGCTACAGCGAAGCCTGCCACCTCGAATCCAGACGGTCGTGGGCCACAGGCGCCTGCATCACCGGAGATCCCCTACGCGCGCAGCATCAGGCCCCTTCGCCTGCGGATATCGCCCAAGTCGGCGGGCCATGCCCCATGACGGGTTATCCAGATATCGCAGGGGCGGGGCCCTACCTGCTAGCGAGAAGCTAGAAGGCGGCAAGCCTGGCTAGCCGGCCGAGGAGGAGGCCGGCACCCAGAAGGCGGCCCTCCCCTTCCTACGAGTTTGTGCACCATTAACCAGAAGAGACGGGGAATGGCTACAGTGAACGCCCGCTAGGCGGCGGGCTATAGCCACGCCTTCCCCCACAAAGAAAGCGTCATTAGAGGCACGGCTACAGTCACAAGCAGCCGGCAGCACCCGCAAGCGGCGGGCGTGGTCTGTCAGCCAAGTACAAGACAGCCGGCGGGGCCCACCAGTCGGCCGGCCCCAGCAGCCAGCGGAGAAGCCAGCCACAGGAGACACTGACAGCCTGGGCCTACACCCGATCGGTTTACCATTGTACCCCTGGGGGGTAGGCCTATATTGTAACGCCCCGGACACACCCGCCGGTGGTCAGCATTCTCAAGGGATCTAGACTGCCCCACAGATCAATACTAGTCTTTTCTGCGACTTTGTCCTCACTGTAGGCGCACTGGAGCAATCTTCTGTCGGTCACCCATCCCGACACTACTCCAAGCTGAGCACGCTTAACTTTGGAGTTCTCGTCCTAATGGGCTCCCGGAAAAGAAGGAATTCCTTATTGATATGAGTAGTCTATCATCCCTAATAAGCCAGGCTATCACATATATAAACCCCCCCAGGGCTCCCATGCAAAGGGTTCAGACCCTTAGACTACACAACCACATACATAAAGAGAGGAGAGAGCTAGCCTTGCCCTTCTTCCTCCTCTAGCAAACAGCTCAAGGAGCAACTTGTAGCTACTTGTTGAGATAGTGATCATGCAGAGAGCCCGCAGAGCAGGACTAGGGGTGTTATCTCCTAGGAGATCACCGAACCTGGGTAAAGTTCACCGGCGTACATGTCTACGCCTCATCCCGCTTCCTGGCACCGGTAATGTCTTACTATCCCCCACCATGATAAGCCACCCGTTGGCAGATGTCGCACCAAAACCCCGACATGCTGTCAGGTGGAGGAATCATTATTTTCCGCATAATAAGGAGGCACTTCCTTGCTGCGGCCGTGCACCCAGCTGTCAACCTCTCCACGTTCAGTACTCTTTCGATGGAAGTCGTTCGTTAACCACATTGAGCACGCTGTGCCGAGAGCACCAAGGCGGTGGACGACGGCAAGGCCTAGGAAGGGGACGACGTGGAGCCAGCGAAGACGCGGCAGTTGATGCCCATGCGGAGAGGAGTACGAGGGTTCACTGGTTCGGCTTTGGTGTGAGGCTGTCGTCGCCGCAGAATAACAGGGGGTGTGGGTGAGTGGACGGATGGCCTGGCCAGCGGTGGGAGTAGTAGGGGCGGTGAGGCCTCCGCGGCAGCACATTCGGCCACGGGAGGCAGGAGTGGGCGGCACGACCGCCACTCCTTTGGGTGGCTGGAGCAAGAAGACCAGAGGTTGAAGAAGCACTATGGCCGTTGGATGGACATTGTACGGTCACTAGAGCTAGAATCATTCATATTGATTAAGTTGACAAAGCCCTTTGTCCGCGTCAACTTAGTAGGCCCACAAGTCAGACTCCCATATGGTGGGTGCCAGCTAGCAGGGGGAGTATTCATTTTTTTGTGCATAATAAGGAGGCACTTCCTTGCGTGCGAAGATATAGATGGTGGGTCCGAGCTGTCAGCCGGGGAACCATTTTTTTGCGAAATACAAAGGCCCTTCCGGTTGGTCCCAGATGCCAGGTGGAGGAATCATATTTTGCGTGTAATAAGGAGGCATTTCCTTGTGTGCGGCCGTGGACCTAGCTGTCAGCCTCTCCACGTAGAGTCCACTTCTGATGGATGTCGTTTGTTGACCACACCGCGCCGAGAGCACCAGGGCAGTGGACGACGGCGAGGCCTACGAAGGGAACGACATGGGGCCGGGGAAGACATGACAGTGGCTGCCCACATGGTGGGGAGGACGAGGGTTGACTGGTTCGGCTGCCGTCGCCGGAAGATAATAGGAGGTGTGGGTGAGTAGAGGGATAGCCAGGCCAGGTGCGAGTTTGGTGGGGCCATTAGGCCTGCCCGGCAGCACAGCAGGCCACGAGAGGCGGGAGCAAGCGGTTCCGCCGATGCTGGTTTGGGCGGCTGGAGCAGGAAGATCAGAGACTGAAGAAGCACAATTGTCGTTAGATTTACATCTAACAGTCTGACGCTGGTAGAGTCGATTGTTGACTAAGTTTCTTTTTTTGAGAAACCCTATGTATGCATGAACTTAGTCGGCCCACAAGTCAACCTCCAAATCTATGGCAGACAACATAGAGCCCACTTGCTATTTTTTTAATAATTGTAGCCCATTTGCTAATTCTGAAGTACTTTATTACATCCCATTTTCTGCCCAGGACCACGGTCAAAAAGTTCAACCTTATTTTGCATATTTCGGGTGAGTCCGAACTGTTGCAATCCCGAAATGATAAACATTTATTTTTTAAGAATTGATTGATTTGCCAAAAAAATCATTTTGTTTTTGTAAACAAATAAGACGTGGGACAATTGAGTTGGTTTAAGGGAAAACCAGTGGTAAAAATATCAGCGTTGGGAGGGAAAACAACAACAAAAATAAGGATGTAAATATGAAAAGGGAACTTTGTGTATTTTCAGTATAATGATACGTGTATATGAACTAGTAAAACTATAGGAAGATATTAGAAAACGGAATTAGGACATGGCGTTTCAAGAGAAAAATAGAACTGGGCTGTGTGTTTGATTCAGTAAAAAAACTGCCTGCGGATGTTGTAAGACAAAATATAAATAAGGCTGGCGGGCCAGAGGCCAGTAGATACCTGCTGGATCTTTGTGCCCTGTTGTCGTCATGGGCTGGGCCTTTTAAAAGCAAAACTAAGCCTGGGCAGTCTACAGCCCAGTTGAAACTTGCTCGACCTGAAAAAACAATATACCTGCTCAATAAACAAGAGAATTCTGCAAGTACAGACTGATAACTGGGATCCAGCAGGTATATTGTTTTTTCATTGTGATAATAAGTGCATGCACTTGTTTCGAACAATTTGGAGAACTGGGAATTCGAACAGCAGGTGCTTATGCTACCCATCAAATAAAAATCAGGTGCCTGAAAATTTGTTTCGAAATGAATGATTCAGCTTTATATCCGGTTATATGGTACTCAATGTATGATCAATCAACTGTTTTAAGTGAATGATGAAAGATTTCAACAGATAAGTGGTAATCCAAATCTGAAGTCCACAATACCCGAACACGCTGTCGGGATTCTTGTGTCACCTCACACGCAGCGTGTTGTCACGTCAATTCAATGTGAGGACATGATGCATAATTTGACCGACGAATACTAGTACTGCTACTGTACTACTTACTAGTCGTATATAGTGTCACATTTTAACCATAGATTTAACTAACAAAATGTCAATGCATGTCACCAAAAATTATTCCATTGCAAACCATGTTCAAATACGAATAAAACGATATTTTTTGTGACATGCATTAACATTTAGTCAGTGAAATTTATGGTCAAAATTTGACACAAATTACAAACGGGACCAATAAACCAGGAGGGAGGTTGTCGGTGTACTAGAGTAGGGGTACCCTAGTATCCCGAACTCGTGCACGGGCAGTCGCAGCACCCCGCGGCAAGGCTAGCCGTGGTGACCACCTAGCTCCTCCCTGGTTCCTTTGGAGCCATTCAAGAACAAAATATTTAAGCTAAAGAGACAAGGCCCCGGCAAGAGGAGCTTGCCGGGAAAGCCAACCAAGGCACCTAGGAGACAAGGCCCCGGCAAGAGGAGCTTGCCGGGAAGGCCCGATGAGCGACAAGCTTCCGGACGCGACAAGATTTAACGATCGACCGCGGCAAAGGCGCTTGCAGCGACAGGCTACCACCTCAGAATCTGCGCTCCAAGACATCCACCAACGTGTCACCACGGGACCTTTCGGCGCTGTGGCGAGAGGTCAGGCGTCGGCGGAGCTGCGCGGCGGCGGTCTTGATAAGATTGCCATCGTGGCAAGCAATGGCGTCCCTGACGGTCCCTTTCTGCACTGTTTAGTCGACTTAGACGGGCAATTAATGCCTTTGTCCCCTGCCGTCAGGGTTAGGTAGGATACACTGTACAAGTAGTTGTACCAACCGCAACTCATTTTCCGTTTTTACCCTTGTCTATGTTGCCACCCGTCGGAGACCCCTTGAGCATATAAAAGGAGGCCCATGCGCAACGTAGAGGGGGTTCGGTTCATTCGAAACCAGAGAACTCCCACGCTAGGTCTTGTAGCTCTCAGCGCTCCCTAGCAAGAACACAATACAACCAGACAAGCAGCAGTAGGAGTATTATCTCTCCGGAGAGCTCCGGCTGGGTAAACTGCTCGTGTGTTTCGCCTCGATCTGCTCTTCGTGCGATCTCCGCCCCCCACCGAACCAAAAGGGGCTCGGTCCGCCGGTCCCATAGGTGTTCGTGGGTCCGATCAGCTTCCCCGACATCTTTGGCGCGCCAGGTAGGGGGCGTCGAGGCTATGTGAACCTGATCCGGCGTTCACACGAGCAACATTTTCGTTTTCTTCATCAACATGCCACCGAAGAAGAAGGCTTCGGCGGCAACTGCTCCGTCCACGTCGAACCCACCGCCACTGGAGCAAACGAGTGGTGGGGTATACGCCGGCGGAAGAACGAGCGTCGACGAGGGAGCCCATGGTGCTGCCAAGTCCTAGGACAAGGCCGCGCAGACCTCGGCGTCCGTGCACGCACCGCGTCCATCTCAGGAGGCGCGGGACCGACAGCGTCATGGTACTCGCAGTACCATACGTTCGTTGGGCCAAGATCGAGCTGGTGGATCGATGCGCTCAAGACCAGCATGCGCGCCAACAAATTTGGTGCGGCGGGCACGGTCGCTGGGCGGGATATCGCTCCTTCTAACGTGTTTAGAAGTCCGAGCATATCCGCTCTTGCACCGCTTCGCCACTGCCGCCCACCACTCAAGCAGAAGCTTTGGCGCGAGCTCAACTGCTCCTGGATTACCCTCCAACGGCAGACAAGGTCGACGAATGGAGGGCCACCATTCAGAGTCTCATCGGCTTTGCCAACGGCGACACTCCATGACAAATTGCGTACGCCGCTGCCGCGACAGACGACAAGGCACGAGCCGGTGGCGGCAAAACCTGTGGGGTGCAACCACCATGCACTCTCCGCCTCAAGGCCAAGATCGCCGACTCGCCGGGTCCACCTCAACAGCGACTCCACCGCGTCGCCGGATCCACGAGCTCGCCGCGATCAGCGCCAAGTTCTTCACGAACGACAAAGAAGAAGACGCCGAACTCGCGATCGAGCGCCAAGATAAGCGCGTCAATCCGACCAGCGCTGGCTGGGCCCTCTGTCGACATGCATGCGCCAGGGGAACCAGCGACTTGCGTGTCTGCGGTAGGTTGCCCTGCGCTTCACTCGTGAGCTGCGGCAAGTCCAAAGGGCCCAAAGAAGAAGAATTTCAAGCCAGATGTACCAGAGAAGTACAACGGCAAGACGCACCGTCGGAGTTCCTCAAAGATCTACACCATTGCGGTGCAAGCTGCGGGGCGAGACGACAAGATTCTGGCCAACTACTTCCCGCTGGTGCTCAAGCCCAATGTCAGATCTTGGCTCATGCACTTGCCGGACAACTCCATATCCTCTTGGACAGATCTATGCCATCAGTTTGTCGGCGCCTTCACAGGCGGCCACAAGCCTCATGGCCAAGAAAGTGACCTTCAACTGCTCGCCCAGAAGGAAGGAGAGCCCCTGCCCAAGTACATTCAGAGATTCAGCTGTGTACAGCACAACATCCCAGATGTCCACCCTGCCGTGGTAATCAGCGCGTTCCATTAGAACGTGCGCAACCGCAGGATGCGGGAGGAGATGGCGATGTGCAAGATCAGAGACGTCAGTGAGCTCTATGCCCTGGCCGACAAGTGTGCATGTGCTGAAGAAGGGAGAAGACTCCCCGGAGAGAATGCAGAAGCAGCAGGATCTGATAGCGAGGAGACTGCCCTGGCAAGGAAGAGCCGGCGGCGGAATAACAGAAAGAAGAAATGCAAAGATGTGCTAGTTGTCGAGCAGTCCGGCAACGGAGGTGGCGCCAAGAAAGCTAAAGTTGGTAGCTCCGGCAAGGAGGTTGCCGCGGGTGCCAGTGGTCGCCGACAAGCAGGACAACTCCAACAAGCAGTACTGCAAGATCCACCGCACTAAGGGCCACGACCTCCAGAGCTGCAAGAAGGTCGAGCAGCTTGTCGAGCAGCAGAAGGCTGAGTACGAGCGGCGCGACAAGGAGAAGGCTCAAGAAGGTGCTGGAGGAGCCAGCAAGAAACGTCCCGGCCGGGGAGGACACCGCGTCAAGGCCAAGCAGCGGCAAGGAGATAGACCTCCCCGCAGCCGCGACAAGGATGAAGATGACGACGATGATGAAGACATGGAAGATGATGAGACCGACGAGCAGGAGTTCCAGAAAGCCACATAGATCTTATGCGTTGACGGCGGTGCCTCTCTGCATACCTCACACCGCCAACTCAAGCAGTGGATGCGGGAAGTCAATGCGGCAGAACCGTCCGTCGAGTCACGCAAGCCTCTGAAATGGTCCAGCACGCCTATCATCTTTGATATTGAGGACCACCCTGATCGCATAATCGCGGGTCGGTGCTTGCCGATGTTGGTTTCACCAACTATCCGCAACCTCAAGGTCACTAAGATGCTAGTTGACGGCGGGCCGGCTTGAATCTGATCTCCTCCGCGGTACTCCGAAACTCCAGATCCCTGATGGTGAGCTCGAAGAGACCGGCACATTCCAAGGAATCAATCCGGGAAGGAGCAAGCCAAAGGGAAAGATCACGCTTGCCTGTGACATTTGGCAATGAGTTGAACTTCAGGATCGAGAGGGTCACTTTTGACGTTGTTGACTTTCCATTGCCATACAATGGGATACTTGGCCGTCCAAAGACTCGCCAAATTCATGGCAGCCTCTCACTATGCATACAACATGCTCAAGATGCCAGGCCCGATAAGCAGTCATCTCTGTCCTCGGCGACAAGAAGGATGCTCTTATCTGCGCCGACAAGATCTACCGGAGGCAGCAGCCGCAGCAGATCACAAGTCACTTGCCGCTGAAGCTCCCGGGGAAGAAGAAGACCAAGTCCGGCAAGAGCTCGATGCCCACTCCGCAAGCGCACTCTTCGAGTGCTGCGCTACCGCCGAGGACGCACCATCGAGCTCCACCGGCAAGTGTAAGAAGACGATGGCAGCTCCAGAGACCAAGAAGGTGTCCGCCAGGGAGGACGGCACTGGTGGTACCTTCACCATCGCTGCCTCTCGACCCTAAATAGGAAGGCGCGCGTTGCTTTCCTCTGGCGAACGCCGACGTGTTTGCATGGCAACCGTCCGACATCCCCGTGTTCCTGTGAAAGTAATTGAGCACCATCTTGCCGTCTGTCCTCATGCGCGCCCGTCAAGCGTAAAGTCGAAGCAAAAAGGAGCGCCAAGAGTTCATAGCAGAAGAAATCAAGAAGTTGGAAGCAGCATGCCTTGTTAGAGGAGTGCTCCATCCTACGTGGTTGGCCAATCCTGTAGTCGTGCGTAAGGCAAACGGAAAATGGAGGCTTTGTATCGACTTTACCGATATTAATAATGCTTGTCCCAAAGACCCATTTCCCTTGCCGCGCATCAACCAGATTGTTGACTCCACAGCTGGATGTGATTTGCTTTCATTTCTTGATGCATACTCAGGATACCATCAGATCTTCATGGCAGAAGAGGATGAGGAGAAGACCGCATTCATCACCCCATGTGGCACATACTGTTTTGTACGGATGCCTTTCGGATTAAAGAATGCTGGTTCAACATTTGCAAGAGTAGTCCATCACGCTTTTGAGCCGCAAATACACGTAAATGTGGAAGCCTACATGGATGACATAGTGGTCAAAAGCAAGGACAAGGCAACTCGATTCAAGATTTAGATGAAACCTTTGCAAATCTGCGCAAGATCAACCTCAAGCTCAACCCCGAGAAGTGCGTGTTTGGAGTCCCTCCGCAAGCTTCTCGGTTCTTCGTGTCTCGCGGGAATTGAAGCCAATCCCGACAAGATCAAGGCCATTGAGCAGATTGAAGCACCAAAGCGCGCCAAGGATGTACGAAGACTTGCGGTTGCGTAGCTGCTCTCAAAGAGTTTATCTCTAGGTCTGCTGAAGCGCCTGCCATTTTTCAAAATATTGAAAAAGGCAGGTCCAATGAAATGGACTCCGAAGCGGAGGCTGCGCTGCAGACTTAAAGAGGTACTGTCCTCCACTCCAATACTTGTCGCACCTAAGCCACAAGAGAAGTTGCTGCTATATATAGCGGCAACCAATCAAGTGGTTAGTGCTGCGTTAGTAGCGGAGAGGGAGGCGGATGATGAGCCGCAACCATGGCAGATGCATCCAGCGACAAGAAAAGGACTTCACCGCAAGCTCGGTCCCGATAAGGATGGATCTCAAGCAGCGCAGTGAGAAGATGCGTAAAAGGATGGTGCAGCCCCAGCCACTTTTGTCGGCCCCCTTCTCGCAGGGGCTAGATCAAGGTACTCGGTGTGCAGAAATTGCTTTTCGCCTCCTCATGGCCTCGAAAGCTACGCCATTACTTTCAAGCACATGAGATCACAGTCGCCACTCGCTTTCAATGAAGAGGATATTGCAAAATCCAAGCAACAGGAAGGATTGTCGAGTGGGCACTGGAACTGTCAAGCTTTGGCCTCAAGTTTGAGAGCACCTCAACTATCCAAAGCAGAGCATTGGCAGAATTCATAGCAGAGTGGACGCCAACACAAGATGAATAAATTCCAGAAACGAGCATCCCCGTCAAGGAAACAAGCAAAGAGTGGCTAATGTACTTTGATGGTGCCTTCGCGCAAGCGCGCCGCGCAAGGTGCGTGCTGCTTGTCGCACCCACCGGAGAGCACCTCAAGTACATAGTCCAGATGCACTTTCCCAAGGAGCAAGCAACAAACAATACTGCAGAGTATGAGGGTTTGCTTTCCGGTCTCAAGATCGCAGTGGACCTTGGGATCAAGAAGCTCATTGTCAGGGGTGACTCACAGCTTGTCGTCCGCCAAGTGAACAAGGATTATCAGAGTCCATTGATGGAAGCCTATGTTGATGAAGTGAGAAAGCTAGGAGAGCACTTTGACGGCCTATAGATGGAATATGTTCCAAGAGCTCAGAACGATGTTGCTGATGGCTTGTCAAAGTGCGCTGCACTTAAGTTACCTGTGGAACCAGGGATCTTTGTGCTCAAGCTGACTCAACCATCTGTAACACCATCAACTGGACAGAACAAGAAGAGGAAGTTGATTTCTGGTGACTATTTTCCGGCAGAGCTCCCCGAAGCCGCCGCCAAGAAGATCGCCAAGATCAACACCGATACTGCTGAGGAGCAGTCTGCTCCGACAAGCCCAAGGGTTTGTTTCGTTGAAGCAGACGCTCCCGACAAGTTTTGCTCCGGCAAGCTTGCCGGGGAACGTCAAGCTCCGGCTGAGCCGCAGGTTCTCGCCGTAGAAGCGGATGTTCCCACAGCAGCAGATGTGCCTTTAGTCCTTGTTGTCGAGCCACAAGCTCCAGCATGGGCACAGCAGATTGTCCATTTCCTTCAGACAGGAGAACTTCCCAAAGAGCAAGAAGAAGCGGAAAGAGTAGCCCGACAGTCAAGTATGTACCAGTTTATCGACAACACACTTTACAGAAGAAGACTCAACGGTGTGAAATTGAAGTGTATTCACCGGGAAGATGGACAGAAGTTGTTGGCAGAGATACATGGAGGCATATGTGGTCACCACATTGGCGCAAGAGCACTTGCCGGCAAAGCATTCCGGCAAGGTTTCTTTTGGCCACAAGCTCTCCAGGATGCAACTGCACAAGTAACCAAGTGTGAAGTGTGCCAGTTCCATTCCAAGCAGATACACCACTAGCTCAAGCTCTCCAGACGATCCCTTTATCCTGGCCATTTTCGGTCTGGGGGCTAGACATCCTCGGCCCCTTTCCCCGAGCTGTCGGGGGCTTTGAGTACTTGTACATTGCAATCGACAAGTTCACAAAGTGGCCCGAAGTGGAAGCAGTGAGGAAGGTGACAGCACAGTCAGCAGTCAAGTTCTTCAGGTCGATTGTTTGCCGTTTTGGGATTCCTAACAGGATCATCACCGCCAACGGCACGCAATTCATGAGCCGCACCTTCATGCAGTACGTCCAAGATCTTGGCGCCAAGGTCTGCTTCGCTTCTGTTGCTCATCCGAGAAGCAACGGTCAAGCGGAGAGGGCGAATGCTGAAGTGCTGCGAGGGCTCAAGACCAGAACTTTCGACAGGCTACACAAGTGCGGAAGAAACTGGATTGAGGAGCTGCCGGTGGTTCTTTGGTCGATCAGACCGCCAAATCGAGCCAGCGTCGACACCTTTCGCTCTAGTCTATGGAGCAGAGGCAGTTCTCCCCACGGAACTCAGATACGGGTCACCTCGAGTGCTCGCTATGATGAGTTTGAGCAAGAGCAGCTGCGACAAGATGACGCTGCTCCTTGAGGAAGATCGCCTTCAGGCGCAGACGAGCTGCTCGTTATCAGCAAGCTTTGCGCCGCTACCATAGCCGCAGTTAGTGCCGTAAGTCTCGAGGAAGGCGACCTTGTTCTTCGCGCGCTCAGTCCGCCAAGAATTCCAACAAGTTGACGCTGAAGTGGGAAGGCCCTTACGGGTGAGACGAGTCACTAGGCCTGGCGCTGTCCGCCTTTGAGATCAAGATGGCATTCCGTGAGCAACTCCTGAATATCGAACATCTTCGTAAGTTTTACTCAGAGCGTGGTTGCGGAACCTGTTCCGCAACCACCTTTTGTACAAGTCTTGCCGATGTTGCATGTAATCCTTTGTACAAAGCCGGGCGCAGACCCCGTGCATCAGTAAAGCTCATGTGCTCCGCACATCTTGTCAATTTCATGCTTTCTACTTATATTTGCATGCATTATCTGACACTTTGTGCAGCACCTACCCCGGTAAGCAATAACGAGCCATAAGGCTCCATATATTTATTTTCTCTTCTTTCTCTTTCTCAAAAAAAGGAAGGTTCCCTCGCCCACAAGTTCACCGGGGGGGAAGGAGAGGATAATGGTGTGGACCAGGCGTCGTTCAAGGAAGTTTCGCCTTACCGGAAAGAAAACGACAGAAAAGCTAAGTTGCCAAAGTTTGAGCAATCAGTTTTAAATTTTTAAGTTATCTTCCTCGAACGACCGTACTTTGTATGGAAAACCTGTGCGCGGAGGAACCAACTCGTGGCTAGTTGCGCCCTTACTTTGTTTCGAGTCCGCTCAACAACTTAAGTGAGCTGCAACTAGTCGCGACAAGGTTGCTTGTCGGAGGCGGCACCGCCAGCAGGCTGCTGACGTTCCGCACTCAGCGCTCGCGGCAAGGGTGCCCGCGCCGACAAGTTCCCTAAAAGCGCAAGGCAAAAATATACAAAGGAAGGAATCAAGTAAAGGAAATAACATTGCAATCACTACTCAAGATAAAGTTATATTACAAGATAGTTTGTTGCAGCTCTAATAGATTGTTCTCCTAACATGATCAGCAGCGACAAGGAAAAGATGAAACGGGCGGCCTAATCTACGCGGTCGCCATCAACCCTCTTGATCCCGCTCACCCTGTCCACAATGGGTGCGACAAGGGCCTTGGGCGCCTCCACGTCAGCATCCGGCGGCAAGGACTTGAGGACATTGGCGAAGCTAACGCTTGGATTGCGGAAGGCCACTTTCATCAGCACCTTTTGAAGAGCTCCCGCACAGATTTGACGCGACTCGTCGGCCAGCTGCTTTGGGATCTCTTCCCGGAGCCGTTGGAGAGCCGTCACCACGCCCTTGAAGAACAAGCTGAGCTTGGCGCTGGGTTGGAGGTGCTCGTCGGAGGAGTACCCGAGATCCACCATCCCCAGCTCCATCAGCTCCCTATCGATGGCGGCGGCAATATTCACAAGACCCTCGGTCCAGTGCTCCACGTTCTCTCTGAAGGTGTTCTGGGCGGTCGTGGCACTCGTTAGCAGCACCTCGTCGGCCTTGATCTTTTCCAACAGGGCCACCTCCCGCTCCTTGGCGCCGTTCAGCGTCTGCATCAAAGTAGTCAGCTTCAGCTCGAGATCCGCGGTGGAGTCCTTGGCGGCGCTGAGCTCCTTGCTCCTCTCGGCGAGACGGCCCTGCAGCTCGCCAAGAGTGTAGGCGCCCTTCTCGCGCCATGCCCGAGTGCAGCAAGCTCCTCGCCGCTTTCTTCTTGACTGGCCTCCAGCTGCGCCACCTTCGCCTCCAACTCCTTCTTGGCGGCCTCGGCAGCTGCGGCGGCGTCCTTTGCTTCCTTGAGGATCCGCCAAATGTTTGCTTTCGCTGCAAGCTCTTCCTCATGGCTGTCAAGATTGATCTTCCGCTGCCCATTTCGCCTTCCTACAGAGACAGCCTCGGCAGCAAGCCATTGCTACTCCTCGACCTCACCTTCTCAAGGATGAAGGCATGCGCTCGGCGAAGTCGCCTCCCGCTCTTCTCGCCACGCCCGGAGAGTTTCTTGGTTGATGCCCCGAGCTCCTCGCACGCTCTCTATGTTCTGTCCGCCTTCGCGACAAGCGCTTCCCGGGATTCCAGCTTGGCTTGTCGGGTGCGGTAGAGCGACAGCAGCTTTCACAACAACTGCTCCTCCTCAGACTCGCCGCTGCTGCTGCTTGGCGCGTCAACCAGCATCAGCCCAGCGGAGGCGAGCAGCTCTTCGTCAAAGGTCTCTCCTTCGACCGACGCCCTGGAGCTTGACGCCTAGGGGAGCTTGATGAAGACGCCATCGCCGGCCTTCAGATAGGCGCCGGGCTGGGGCTCTTCGGAGCCTGGTGCTACGGCAGCAGCGGAGGGATCGGCGGTCGGTGTAGCGCCTGGCGCTCCTGCGTCCTCAGGGTCCTCAGTGCGATCGCCGGACCCCTCGCCAGCTTCTTCGGCGGTAGCTTTGGCGGCCTCTTCGCCGCCGGGCTCGTCAGCACCGGCTTCCTCCTCGACGACGGTGGCGTCGTCAGTTTTGCCGCGCACGTCTTCCTCGCCGGCGACCTCGGTGTCCATCGGCTCCGTGGCAGATGGATCTGACGACCAGAAAACAAAGAAAAGTCAAGCAGATATTCAAAGAAGAAAATCAGAAGAAAAGGAACACAAGTGGAGTTTTCAGGCAAGAGGATTATCTGCGATGGGATCTGCAGCCGCAGTCTCAACCGCTGGAGGATCGCTGGTGCCATCCCTTGCCGGAGAACCGCCCCTTGCCGGACACGCCTCCCTTGCCGGAGAGCGCTCCCTTGCCGGGGGATCCTCCCTTGGCTGTGTAGTCGAAGCAGATGGCATGTCAGGAGCGGCTTCAGAGCACTCCTGGTGGGGCTGCTCTGCTCCTACACAAATCAACAGTCAGATATCAGCAAATAAAGAGCACCCATGCGCGCCTAATAGCAGAAAGTAAACCATATACTTACGCTGGGGGCTGCGCTGGGGCTACTTTTAGAAGGGTTGCGGGTCCGCAAGGTGGTCTCGCACGCCTCTTGCTGCTGCATGTGGGTTCATCCTCGATGACGTTCACCGGGGCCTTGGCTCTCTTCGAAGCTCTCTGGGCCAGCATCCTGAAAAGGAAGGGGTTCAGAGTGAAGCGAATCAGATACAAGACAAAGCAACAGATTGAAGAATTACAAGTACAGCAACAAGATCTTATTGTTCTTCTTCCTCGGAGCTGAGCGCGGAGAGATCGAATTTCGGTTCGCCTCCGGTGTGACGAGCTGGAATAGTAGGTTCCCTTGGTCGCTTGGCGGGTGCAGGAGCTGTGGTCCCAGAAGGCCCCGCTCCAGTTGCTGCAGCGGCGTGAGGTGCTCCTGCGGCAACAGTGCTTGCCGCGGTGGAAGCTGCCACGCTGCGCGACGGCTGTTGGCCTGTCTGCCCCGCTGCTTCTCTGCCTTGTAAGACGCCTTCTCGGTGGAGCTGTGGCTCCGCTGCAAGCTACTTGAAGGAAGGGAGGAGGCGCCGCAGGATCGCTCGGCTCAACTTTGGGCTCGGCATGCTCTTCCTCGCCGGCAAGCTCCTCTCGATCGACAAGGCTTGCCGCCTCTGCTGCCTCTGCCTCCTCCACGGTAAATCCAAACTCGCTCGCGGCAGCAGCTGCTGCCGCCTCTTCCAACCTGGTGGCGATGTGCTGCATCTCGTCATCAGTGGTGTCACGGGTGAGGCCCTTCTGCTCGTCGGGGCGGATTGGCACTTCTTCTAAGCTATCGAAGAACTGCCACACGACGTCATCTGCTGGCTCTTGCCAAGTTGGAACAATTCCATGAGAGTCGCACAACGGCATCATTGCACGGATGTGGTCGAGTGAGGAATTGTTGCACAATGGAACGACTCCCCTCGGCAACCTGAACCATTCGGGATGATCAGGGTCGTGCTTGAACAACTCCAAGAGCATCGCGTCAAGCTCCAAGACGGTGAAGTTGAAGTTGAGGCCCGGGCACAGCCTCATGATATCTGCCGCGTTCTGGAACTCCCAAGCAGGTCTCCTCCTCTCCCCGCAGGGGTCTGCGCGGCAAAGGAAATTTGGCGCCAACCGCGCCTACAAGTGAGTCCGCAAGCCCGAGACGCAGGATCCGGTAATGGCAATCTTCAATCTAGCATCTTCCGCCGCCAAGTTGCTCCAATCATTGCCGCGCACTATTGGGGTTTACGCCGGTGAATGGCTGCGGGTTCTCCTCACGATCCAAACCAGTCAGCCCTCCACTCTTCCCACTTGTCTGCGAGCTCTCCTTCCAGATAGGCTTCCTTCTTGCTGATCCTTGAGATCCAGCGATTCCCCGGCAAGAGGCTCTCCTCTCTCTACTCGAGGCATGAAGAAATGGCGGAAGAGGGCTACGCTTGGGTGGATCTCGACAAAGTTTTCGCAGAGATGTGCGAAAACCGCCATGGTCGAGACAGCATTGGGGGTGAAGTCAAGGAGGCTGAACCCGTAGGTGTTCATGATGTCGCAGAAGAATTAGAGAAGGCGGGCAGAGCCCGCACAGAAGAAGAGCGCCAAGAAGGGATACCCGCCGAGCCAATTCAGATGCGGCGGTGAGAGTACCTTCGCGCTGGATGCGCCGCGTCTCCGCCGACCGTAAGAGGTAGTACCATTCCTCGGCTCCTTTGCAGCGAGCTGAGGGGGAAGATGGCCCGCCTTTCGCAGCACCATGAGCCGCTGCGCCGGCCGACTTCACGCCCTTCCCTTGTCGGCTTCCGGAGCCATGGCGGAGGTGGTGGGGAGACCGACGGCGTTGCAGGATGCTGGTGGCAATGGAGGCGGAGCGCTGCTCTTTTTCAGCCTTGGGAAGAAGGGGAGCAGCGGGGTTTTCGAGATTGGACAGCAACTGCCCTGCTTCCTCTGCTTATAAAGAGGGAGGGGCGACGCCTGCTTTCCTAATAAAGAAACCCCCACGATCTCTCCCACGACGCCGCAGTCGATGCGTGCCGTTCGTGGGAGACGTGGTGGGTCCGGAGCGAGTTATGGCGTAACCAAGGCCGCGTGTGCCCGTGCCCTATTTTGGGCCTGGCCCAACAGCGCTCGGCACCGTGTATGGCCCAGGCCCGGGGGCTCCTGTCGGTGTACTAGAGTAGGGGTACCCTAGTATCCCGAACTTGTGCACGGGCAGTCGCAGCACCCCGCGGCAAGGCTAGCCGCGGTGACCGCCTAGCTCCTCCCTGGTTCCTTTGGAGCCATTCAAGAACAAAGTATTTAAGCTAAAGAGATAAGGCCCCGACAAGAGGAGCTTGCCGGGAAAGCCAACCAAGGCACCTAGGAGACAAGGCCCCGGCAAGAGGAGCTTGCCGGGAAGGCCCGGTGAGCGACAAGCTTCCGGACGAGACAAGACGACGACCGCGGCAAGGCGCTTGCCGCGGCAGGCTACCACCTTCAGAATCGCGCTCAAAGACATCCACCAACGTGTTGCCACAGGACCTTTGCAGCGCCAAGTGGCGAGAGGTCTGGCGCCCGGCGGAGCACGGTGGCGAGCGGTGCTGACAAGATTGCCATCGTGGCAAGCAATGGCGTCCCTGACGGTCCCTTTCTGCATTGTTCAGTCGACTTAGACGGGCAATTAATGCCTTTGTCCCCTGCCGTCAGGGTTAGGTAGGATACACTGTACAAGTAACTGTACCAACCGCAACTCATTTTCTGTTTTTACCCTTGTCTACGTTGCCACCTGTCGGAGACCCCTTGAGCATATAAAAGGAGGCCCATGCGCAACGTAGAGGGGGTTCGGTTCATTCGAAACCAGAGAACTCCCACGCTAGGTCTTGTAGCTCTCAGTGCTCCCTAGCAAGAACACAATACAACTAGACAAGCAGCAGTAGGAGTATTATCTCTCCGGAGAGCTCCGAAGCTGGGTAAACTGCTCGTGTGTTTCGCCTCGATCTGCTCTTCGTGCGATCTCTGCCCCCCACCGAACCAAAAGGGGCTCGGTCCGCCGGTCCCATAGGTGTTCGTGGGTCCGATCAGCTTCCCCGACAGAGGTAGTAGTACGAGTAGCACAATATACGGTATGGAGGACTAGTATAAAATTAGAAATGGAGTAAGAAGTTACAAGACTGTGCGACAGACTTTGTAGGCTACATGAGTAATACAAAATATAATTCCCATTGGACAACACTTTCACCAACAAGTACGCACTTGAAGCCTAATTGATATATATATATATATATATATATATATATATATATATATATATATATATATATATATATATATATATATATATAACTAAGCGTACTATAACTAAAATCAGCTCGAGCGTATTATAACTAAGCGTACGCTCCGGCCAGCCTGATCGGCTCAACTCCCGTCGGTGCACACGACTAATCAGCCCGGTATTTTAGTCCTCACACCAATTATAAATTCAGTCGTAATTAGTTGATGGATTTTACCAGGATCTCATGCATGTAACGCCCTTGCACTTCTTAGCTTACCATATTTTGATTGTAAAGTAGTAGCAATCGATAGTAATACAGATTTGTACGGCGTTGTCATATGCCTTATTAAACTAACAGTAAAATATTTCCCTTTCTATAGTAACCGAAGCAGATCTCTTTACTAACCCATATACATATATGGTAATGCAGTTACCACATAGCAAGCACTAGCTCACGGTAGCCGTAATACGATTATTCCATTACCATATATGTTCATACCTTTACCATGGTTAGTGGTAGGAGCCGTGGGGTTCATATATGGTAATGCAATTACCACATAGCAAGTAGTGGTTCACGGCAGTAATAATACAATTATTTCATTACCATATATGTTCCTATTTTTACCATCATTAGTGGGGTTCATATATGGTAATGCAATTACCACATAGCAAGTAGTGGTTCATGGCAGTAATAATACAATTATTTCATTACCATATATGTTCCTATTTTTACCATTATTAGTGGTGGAGCCATGGGGCATACCGCGGGGCTTTAACTTGGTAAAAGCATAGCATTCCATTACCACATATGCTAGCACGTTTACTGTCATTAACAAAAAGGATACGAGATGGAAGTGAGGCACGTGGCAACCACATGCCGTTACCCTCAAACAACATGGCTTCTCCGCACCCGGTCACGCGGGTCGCGCGCCTAATTAGGAGCGGCCGGAGCGTAGCTTAAGTCAAAATGCGCGTAGGCTCCGAATAGTGCAGCCATGTGTGTGTGTGTGTGTGTGTGTGTATCTATATATATATATATACTATTCCGTTACCGGTAACAGAATAATATTCTGTTACCCCTCCGCTCTATAAGGCGCGCGCGACACAATTTCCTGAATCTAGCCCACAGGCCTGGACCGGATGGATTGAAAAGAAAAAAAAGCAATTCAACACCAAGTCGCCCACCCACCTCCTGAGTCCCCGATCCCATCCGGCACTGCCTGGCCGCCGCCCCATGCCCTGGCGCCTCGCGCCCACGCCCACCCTGGTTCCCATCAAGGCGCCACCCCTCTACCCCGATGCGTCGTCGTCTCTTTCCCCAGATGTGCCGCCGCACCGCCCTCTCCCCCGACGCACCGCCCCTCTCCCTAGATGCGCCGCCACGCCGCCCCGCTCCCTCGACGCGCCGCCCCTCTCCCCCAACTTGCCGGCCGCCTCCCTACCCCCACTCTTTCCCAAAAGAGGCCGCCTCCGAGCTCTGCCATGCGCGGCTGCGCCTGCTCCACCGTCCAGGTGACACCGATCGAAGCCCCAACCGCGTGCCGCCATATACCGCTGCTTCTTCCCATCAGCCACCTCGCCTTCTCCTCCGTGGATAAGTTCGCCGACAAGCGATGACTCCTAATCGAGCCGGCCGATGTCAACTTGCTGGCGTGCCACCCCCGCCCTAGCCATCTCCTCCACCATAGTTCTCCGCTGCCTATTCTGGGCATGGGCAAGCACAAGCGCCACCCCCGGTACGACCCCTCATCTCTTTGGATCGAGCATCTCCACTTGCATTCATGTGAACTTTGCACTGATGAAACCTGAATTGTTGAACTGTTCATCCACATGTGACGCCTGTTTTATTTGAACCAATGAACTGTTCTTGAACTGTTCATGCAGACTTGGTAGCGGGTATTCAGCACTGAAAATGCACCTATGAAGCCAAAAAGTGTCTTGAATTAGTGAAAAATACCTCAGTAATGAACCTGCACTGTAGGTGCATTTAAGCATCAAAAGGTAAATTGGCATGGTTTTGAACCTGCACTGAAAATGCTCATGAAACGAGAGACATGCACTTTGGACGTGTGTGTTTGGTGACTCCTCTCCCTTTCTCTTTTCATGTAATGCATTCAGGACATTAGAGATTCCACCACAAAATCATGTCACACATGTTTCCCGACGGCCGCGCGCCTCTCTCCTCCCGCCCCCCTATGCATCTGTGGAGTCCATCCTGGTTGATCTGCTCTAGCTGTTCAACTTTGCGTCTTCCGGACACTCGACCAGTGTTTAACGAGGAGCATCCTGGTCTTGCTCGTGTGTGGAGTTTGGAGCATCTTCTAATGTTGTGTTCTGCTTTCTTCTATTTTCAACTGAATGTGCTGCCATGTGTTTTTCAACTTGTGCTGCTGGTGCTAGTGTGGATGTGTAGCAAGTTCAAGTACCAGTCTATGCCGAGTTCATGTATGTTGTCGTGGACGGCCAAGTTCAGTGATGCCTCTGTCCCTAAGGCAAGTTCAGGTAATAAACCAGTTCTTTGTAATAGTCCTATTTAGTACTACTTGTTAGCATTTTATTAACTCTCTTCATTTCTTTATAACAGGGTAGTTCAGTTTTGCTAATCCCTACAGTTCTCTAGTTAGAAAACTAGTGGTTCATTTTTCTAATTCGTGTGGTCTACAAAATTATTTAACCACCATCGTTGGCTGTTCTTTTTCGTCATCTCCTAAAGGTCAGCTTTCGTCATCTCATCCTTGTATTTGTACGTATGTTCAATTGCTTCTCGCTTAAGAGTTCACAAACAAGATTTTGAACGGTGATCTCTAAATATTTTCTTGATCACTAAACAGGACCAATTTTAGCATGTTTCCTGAAATATTTTCTGTTTACATCGACAAGTTCACACACTACAGTCTCGAACGTTCAAACATTTGTTTCCCTGATGTTCATATATTATCGTCTAGGAATACATGCTGTAACTTTGAGAGAAAAAGTTCATGTTGATTACTCCGGTCAAGTGTAAAAGTTCATCAATATGCAATCTATAAGTTCAGTATCCAGTATATTAGTTTAGTAGCTGGTACTAACTACTACTTTTTTTCTAGATGTACCTGTGGTGTATAATTTTTTGTTTCAGTTCAATTTGTAAATTTCATCCAATTCAATTCTTATTGTAGCTGCTATTCAGTCCACGTGGTTAACTGTTGGCTGGTGTGTGCAGTGTACCGCAACAATGAGTAGGCGCGAAGTGTATCACTCCAGCACGCCATGCTCCAATGCATGTCGACGTCATCTCTGCTGCAATGGAAGCTGCAGATTTTACTCCACTCTACTTACCTTGCGAATGTTTGATTTAATGCCTCAATGCTGCACCGTGCATCTTTTGCACTCTGAAGACAAAGTTAAAAAAAGTGTTTCCCGCCCGAAAACATCCAGAAAACGAGTGGTTGTATAAAAGTTAGTCTATGAATCACTCTACTGAAGATAGAACTAGTCTGCATGGTCTGGAAACTTTGGATTTCAGTTGCATTATTGATCGAATACAAGCTCCTATCAGCCTCTAGTCCATCTATGCTCTCTAGTTCATGCAACATTTTGATATTAGTCCAGTTCAGTCTGATTAGTCTATTTCTACTATTATTTCAGGCAAACATGATTATATCATGTCTTGTTTTTGTTATTGTTACTTGATGTCTCCATTTCCTTTTCTCTCTTAATTTTTCTTATAGGCAAGGTTCTTGTAATTACTAGTTGTTTGATTGTGTGATGCAGCCGCTTACTCGATGTCATTGTCATTGTCATTGTCATTGTTCTTGTAGTTACATATACGAAAGTGTGTGCTTGGCTTGGTTCCATTTATCTCTCTCTCATGCCTGCCCTTTTGATCTTATAGGAACTGAGGCTATGCCAAGGAACAAGACCAGTAACAGCTAGCGCAAAGGATACTATGTCGAGAGGTGGTGCTGCTAGACTTGCTGATGTGTAGTTATGTCATAAAAAGATGACAAATATAGTATATTGTATAATTCCACAAGTTGTACGTAGCAAATCTGTCCATGTGGATCAGTACAACTAGTACTCTTCGGGACTCTTTGTAACACTTTGTAAAGCAAGAGTGGTCCATTTTTTGTGAGCAACAATTCAAACGTATCTATATCAGTTCATAAGATATACAAAAGAAATTTCACTAGCCAAAAGGTCTGGAGAAGTCCACCTTATAATTTGTGTACCTTGAAGATAATGGTAAGTTTGAATTAAAAATCAGTTTTCATTAAAAACAGTGATCAGTTCAAATTAAAAACAATGATCAGTTTGAATTAAAAATGACTGAATTAAAAACAATCAACATTTTGAATTAAAAATAAATGATCAGTTTGAACTAGAAACAATGATTAGTTTGAATTAAAAACAAACTGTTTCCAAAAAATAGAAATGTGGAAGTGTCAAGTGCAAACAACGGAGTGTCAGATGTTCCAAAAAGGATTGAATGCAAAAAATCGAGCAAGTTCAATAAACCCACGAAAATTCAAATGTTAAAAGTTCAAGTCGCAAAATGAGAGAAGTCCAAAACATCATTGCAAAAAAATGAGTTTAAAAAAGAAACACACAAAACATTTTCTTTTTGAAAAAATATAATTGAGTTCAATGACATAAACCTTGCAAGTTCGGGGACTATGATACCGTAAACCGTTATAAAATTACGAGAACCATATAAAAATAGAATAAACTCTAGTTTGTGAAAACACGCTCAGTACAAACCCATACGTACATCAGGTCAAGAATAAAAAAATGGTTTGAATCAAAAATATTGATCAGTATGAATTAAAAACAATGATCAGTTTGAAAAATAAAAGATGGTTAGGTTTTGGTATTTTGTGACGTTGACGTCCAAAAAACGTCCAAGTTCTGCAACTGATCCGTCCAGATGGGACAAGGAGGTCAGTCCAGCATGCGCATCTCAAGTGTCATGTCAGTGCGCCGCCCACCCGTCCCCATGCCTCTCCGCCGCATGTTGTGGCGTGCCGGCTTGCCATCAATCACCGTTATGGCTTAGCCCTGTAGTGCTTCCACGACCACCACACACAGCTTCCTTCTATCCTTGTCCACGCCCTGCTCTCATGCATATTGGCATTGTAAAAACATAGCAAGTTCACAATTAATAAGTTCAAGCAAAAAAAAGAAACCCCATGAAAATCCTACTTAGTAAGTACCTCAGTACAAGTCGTAAAATGAGAGAAGTTCAGAATATCGTTGTCAAAAAAATGTTGAGTTCAAAAAAAAAGAAACAAAATAAAACATTTTCTTTTTGAATAAAATATCATTCAGTTCGATGATACAAACCATGCAAGTACAGGGGCGACGATACATTAAACCTTTGAACATCAGTACAGGTACTCTTTTTTCAAAATAATTCAAAATTACTCTACCAAAAATAGCTCAGCACAAACACACACATATATCAGTACGAGTACTCTGTTTTTCAGACGGGAAAATAGTAGGATCCGTCTTGCCGTATTTCAAATTATTCTTAAACGGTTGTGAGATAGAGAAAACGTCCAACATGACTAAGTTTCGCATTGTCGATAGCTATCCAACGGTATATTATTAGCCCCATTTCAACAAACTTTAAAAAAACCATGTTCAAAAATAATTTTAACCGTATTTGAATTCGTATTTAAACCGTAAATAATTTGAAAAAACTTTCTATAGAAAAATTTGCGCATTTTCCATAGCTTTCCAATGCCATATCATTTGCGTTAATCCGACAAACTATTTGCAAGAAACAGTGAAAAAACATTTCGCCTAGAATTTCACCGTTTTTCAAATTACTTTTAAATCATATAGAATTTGAAAAAATAGTAGATATATGGAAGATGCGTATTTTCACAAGCTTTCCAATGCCATATCATTTGCTCAATTCCGACAAACCGTTTGAAAATTATGTCGACAATACGATTCGCGTTTTCGGTTTAAAAAAACGGTTTTTTCGACAAAAGGGTCATGCTACAGCAGCAGGATACATGGCTCAGTCTAGATATCAGTATGAATCAAGCTGTGCATATTTGCCGTTGGCATTAACCACATCGCCGCATGTTGGGTTTGCAAAAGCCATCCATCGCAGGGAAGCTTGATGCCTTCCACACACTGAAGATTATCTGGCAACAAGCTGTGTCGATGAATCTTTGGATATGGTGATTCATGAAACCCATGGTATGATGTGTAAACACAGTTCCCCTGGCGAATTGAAGTTGCATAGCACGGTAATCATCCCGGTGATATGATCGATGATTGGTTGGATGATTGACCCTGAGGAACATGGAGTAGTTGCCGAGGCTGTAAACCCGCCTCTGATTGAATACGCCTGGCCCAACGGAGCTGGGATCTTTCTCGAACACGAAGCAGCCATAGACATCAATGTCACGAACGCCCCAGGCATTGTACCGCATGTGGTTTGATGTAATGGTTTGTTCAATTTGGTACATGCAAATGAGCATAAAATGACCGCTGTCAGCTGAACGAGCGATAAACCACCACCCATCGGTTGGTATGATTCCAGGTCCTGGAATCATGAAGGCCAGCGCATTTGCGTCTGCTGCAACAATTCATATTGGAGACCAAAAGGACAAAAATAAGCAATCATGTTCGGAGTATGTGTGGAATTAAGATTATTATAACAGTGACACATATCATAGACAGAGAATTGCAATGACGTGGTCATAGTTACACCCCAAGTTAAAATAAATAAGCCAATGGCTTTCATATTCTAGAAATATGTCATGGTTCAAACATCATGTAACAATGAGAGGAAAACAGTTATGATAGGGCCTACTCATATTCTACCATAGCACTTACTATTGTTCTCATATTAACTCTAAGCAATAACATGTGTTGTTATAAAAATATTGGAAATGAAAATAACATATAGCAATCATGATGTTATACTCATAATATCTATTCTAACAATCATTAATGGACAATTTTTCTCGTATTAAATCTAACAATAACATGTGTTGTCATAAAAATCTAGGAAATGAGAAGAACATATAGCAATGATGTGGTTATAGACATGCTATCTATTCTAAATTGTAACAATGAACAGGTAGTCGTATTCATAAGGTAAAGATGAGATGAGATAGAACAATTACACGACGATAGATTCCACCAGTATAGGTAGCCAATCTGTGCGTCGACCGCGTAAACGATGCCATCGTGCACTATAGCATCAGACAGAAATGTTGGCTGAAGAGGATTGACGATGTGCCATAACCATGTATGGCGACCGGATTCTAGATAGACTAATCCCATGTTGAATAAGGCAATGAGCTTGTAATCCATGTAGTCTTCTCATGGTGTGGGCACTTCGCAGATTACAACCTTCAGCAAACAGAGGTCGAGCCAAAAGATCGACGCGTCTTGTGCGTAGTAGGCAGGAGTGTCCGGTGGGCCGTGAGGCTCGATGGCGGCGGTATGCAGTGATGGAACGGTGATCTCTTGCTGGGTGTAGATATCCATGAGACGCCACGGACGACCGGATTGGTGGATGAGGACGATCTAGTTGTCCTTCATGCCCGCCCAGTAGTGGCCGCGCATGAATGGCAGGTGGACGAGTAGTGGTAGCATGTCGAGGGCACCACGGCAACCTCCGTAGGATCGCCAAGTCGGTGTCTGGGCCACCTGCGAGGATCGGGCATCAGCAAGCAGGGTGTCTTGAAAAGAGCCGGCCGGTTGCAGACGAGTAGATGGTACAAAGACACCGATCATGCGGCCAGACGGATGGTGCTGAGCAGGTCCATATGATTACAGATCTGCTCCAAGAGAACATCAGGGAGGGAATCCAATCGCGGCTCTACGTGTCAGTCTGTTCTGCCATAGGGTTTTTTAGGGTGCTGAGTGATTGGGGTTTTCGGTGCTTGCAAGCCAGCGGGGAAGTGGATTTGGGCGGGCTAGTGAAGAAGATGGCATGTGTGGCCGAGCAGTCAGTGGGGGATATGCTACACGTGAGCTACCAAGGAAGATGGCCCGGGCGGGCGAGCTGTGAGCAGGGGGAAATGGTGTGCGGCCGACGATGGGGAAGAGAGTAGGAAGAAGAAGAGAGAAGGAAGAAGAGTGAAAGACGGGGAACAAAGTGCACTAAATCTCAATTCTACTAGTACTACTACCAGGATATACCGTCCTTCGGAGTGTAAATAGTTACGCCGATCACATGTGGGTCTACCTCAAGAGGGCCCATATGTGAGTTAATGGAGGAGAGAGGTGCGTAGGTGTATTTGTGGAAGTGTGCTCCACTGGCAAACATGATGGCAGTACTAGGTAAGGCTGATTTAGGAACACGAACACACGTGTATTGTCACTTCACTGTGAAGACTAGTTGAATAGTTCTCTCTAACCGAGATGGGGAATAATGGATCACGAATACTTCCTATCTATAGTATCCCTATGCATGTACACTCATCCTATCCAACAAGATGAAACATTGGCCAAGGCACCCGACGCCAATAATGTAGGAGTACTAGTACAACTCCTACCTCCTTTCATAGGGCTCAATCCAAAAATGTCATCAACCAAGGTAGATGATGAGTGGTGGAATAATTTTTGTAGTTTGCAAAAACACTCAATTAATGCACTCGTTTTCCTCAAAAAATTATGTTTACCAATGAATTAATTTTGTGTCAAACTTTGACCATCTACTCCCTCCATCCAGGTGAATAAGTCATCTTTGGTTGTGCACCGTGACCAATGAGGGAAAAACAAGAGAACTTAATGTTTATTTGCTACTCCCTCCGTTCCTAAATATACTCTCTCCGTCTAGGTGCAGGTGAAGGGGAAAACGAGAGAACTTAATGTTTTTTGCTAGTTAATAGCATTGCATGCAATGAATTAACCACTGCATGTCATGTTTGAAATTCTCAAGCCATTGAAAGCATGCATGGCCCGCATCTCTTATTGGTGGATATGTCATGAAACAAGAAACGAGGAAGGAGTTAATGTACCGTGCCTAAGTGTTTTGGGATTATTTGGTTTTCGGAAGATTACTTACACACCTAGACGGAGGGAGTAAGTCTTATTAGACATGCAATTGGAATACAACATATGGATGTATGTAGACATAATTTAGAGTGTAGATTCACTCATTTTGCTTCGTACGTTGTCACTTGTTGGAATCTCTAGAAAGACAAATATATGGGAACATAGGGAGTAATTAATAGCATTGCATGCAATGCACTAACCACTGCATGTCCTGTTTGGTAGTCTCGAGTCATTGAAAACATGCACACCCACATCTCTTATTGGTTGATATGTCAAGAAACGAGGTGGGAGTTAATGCACCGCGCCTAAGTGTTTTGGAATTATTTGGTTTTCGTAAAGTGACTTATACACCTAGATGGAGGGAGTATTTAACTAATAAAATGATAATGCATTTCACCAAAAATCATATCACTGGATTCGTATTTGAACATAATTTTTAATGGTATAGTTTTTTATGACATGCAATGACACTTTTTTAGTTAAATTTACAGTCAAAATTTTACACTAAGTATGAAGGGGACTATTAAACCAGGACGGAGGTTTATATATAGGTCAATAAAAAAATCATCAACCTATGTAGTAGTAAATGATGAGTGCCCGAAGAATTTTTTTTCCAAAATTACTCAATAATGGGCTCATTTTCCTTAAGAAAATTGTGTTTATGAACATATTAATTGGAATGCATGCGTGAGGACCAAATGACAAGAACTTTTACACGCATTGGTGAGTTTGTCTCTTAATTCTTCCATGCAACGTTTTAATGAAGATTGAAATATGAACATGTCAATAGGAGGGAGTAAAAGCCTCGTGCATGCATGCAACATGCAACACTCACACGTACACATGGACGCACGCAACACTCACGCACCCATGCGGCACACAGCACACGACGCAACACACGCTCATCCTCAAGTGCTCAACCTACTCCCTACGTCCGTGAAAGACTGTACATTTAGAGATTTACACATTGACCAGGGCATAATTAACACCCAAAAGTAGCAGACTTATGTGTGCATGCGACCATTGAGAGAAGAAGATTAAATGAAGGTTGTTGCATGCTGTAATTAAGGATAGACATATAGCCTATAGCTAGAGCACAAGTTGGTGCATTAGTCAATCAATATCGATTTAGATTAAAGGCTAAATGCAGCGGAAGTGTAGATGTACACTCTTTGTTTTTTAGCCGATGTACACTCTTTGTTGGAAGACCATGGGAGTACACATGCATGCACTCACATACACAACCAGGGTGATTCGCATGCAAGGGTTG
Organism: Aegilops longissima; assembly: GCA_021605205.1. Classification (NCBI taxonomy): domain Eukaryota; kingdom Viridiplantae; phylum Streptophyta; class Magnoliopsida; order Poales; family Poaceae; genus Aegilops; species Aegilops longissima. The sequence goes on along the minus strand of JAHIAM010002010.1, from coordinate 12,408 downwards.
GACTCCTTTCGCGCCTGCGTGAAGTTTTGTTTAGATGATTTCTTTGCTCTGCCAACTGACAGGTGGGACCCAGAAACCAGGTGACAATTTAACTAGTCAACAAAGTGCCACGTCGACTATGTGGTCGGTCAGTAGGGTGCAATACAGTGCTCTACGATGAGCTAGTGATCGTATAATCACCGGAAAACTATATAGTGACTGTAAAGAGCGTATTGTTACATATGTTGACCGCCAGTGTATTTTTATCGTTTCAAATTAAGCCATATTAACCGGAAAGGACGCAGTATGGACTAGTGGTAGTACTGCTTTGATGTGTCCCGTCAACTCGCCGAACGAGGAGAAGCTTCCTTACAACACCTGTCCCTCGCCCACGCGCGCGGTGGCTGGCAGGACGAGGAGACGGTTTTGACTACAGAGCCCTCTCCCTCTCCCTGTCCCTCACCCTCGCCCTCGCGGTGGACGTGTAGCAGTTCAATCAGTGTCAGATTGCTAGAAGCATATTGTACTGTAGTATCATCATTGTTGAACCTTCCGAAGAGGCGAAGAGCCAAGTGCAAGGTTGACACGAGTACGAACTATTGAACCTCCCAAAGAGGTAAAGAGGCAAGCGCAAGGTTTTATAGGAGTTGTCGTCCTAGTAGGAGTATACTAAAACTATAGGGAACGATGCTACTGTATGATGCTGCCACGTCTCCTATATCCAAAGTTGTGCCACCTTTTTTTTCAAAGAGCATGTTGGAGCCCGTGCAACAACCACACAAGTTGCACGTACACATAGCACATTTACTAGTAATAAATTCTAAAGGACAAATGCCAGTATGCCACAAAAGTTCATCTCCAATTCATGTGATAAATTTGTGCACGACTAGTCTACATATATTCACAGCGCTACCGTTCACAATTTACCATACTCCACTTACGCGTTATAGATGGGCTACATGTCCTCCTCCAGGTTCCAATCCCAGGTGTTCTTCATGGATGGCACGATCCATAGCGGTGGGCAACGGGAATCATTATCGCAGCTTTCTAGTCCGGTTCCACATGATGGAGACTCATCCAAGCTGAGGCGGCATAAATTAGGGATAGTGTGTCCCAAAGATGTCGCTCATCCGCGGGAGCGATCAAGACACAACCATGCTTCATGAATGGCAGGCCTTCGGTGTCGTGCATGGAAGGTGGCATCCGCTTCACAATGGGGTAGCTATCCCAAATGAAAAGCGAGTACTCTCCAAGAGTGTTCCTCGGCACCCATGTAGTATCACGGGGGTCGAACTCGGCGCCGTTCATCTGGTACATGCGGCATCTCATATCTGGACACATGGTGACGTACATAGTCATGGTCCATGCATAATAATGTTGTGCTCAAATATGGCGGTCAGTAATACTGTGCAACAAATAGTACTACTCCGGTATAGAGGAAGTAAAATAACCGTCTTATTATATATAGCCACTCTTGGCTACATGGATGAGATTGTAAGACATGGAAAAACAAAAATGGTGGGAGCAAGTGGGTTCAAGTCTTCAAGGGCCTAGCTATCTATAGTCATCCTCCAAGGTAAAAAGTGCTCCTACTAGTACTAGTAAGTAGTACAATAATGAAAGAGAAGGCGAGAGGGTTAAAAAAATATAATACTAAATGGAATACCTGGGTAGATGGTGACGGTCTGATCGTGGTAGATTGTGTGACCATGTTGCACATCAGTGGTACCATGGGTAAAAATTGCTAAGATAGTTGATCCCAATATGACAAAGTTAGCTACAAGGTTCCAGGTTAGACCGAATCACGGATGCAAATGCACATCCAGGATCAGCGATCTTATTTTGATCGGGGGATGACTGGTCCCTGCAAAATAATGGAGTACCGTTAGGGATGCAAATGATGTTTTGTGCATTCTGTTTCTAATCTCCCATACCGTAGGATGGCAACCAGATGAAACAAGTCCGCTGGCTTGTCACCGCAAAGATGCGGCCTAGATGGGGCACGGCATCTTCGAACTTGTAGGGGTACAAATCTGCCGCGGCCAACATGTGCCAGCCTCTGCCCTGTCTGCCGTTACTGCCTCTTGTATTGATGGCAATCCTTATGTTGAACACCGCTATGAGATAGTAATCACCATAGCCGCGTCGCTTTGTTGGCGGGTCCGCAATTTCTATCTTCTTCAATCTCATGTAGGCATCATCATACGTAATCAAGCCCAGCCAGTCCGAAAGGCCGATCCCAATGGTGGAGAAGGGTTCTACGGGAACGGCTGCACTGTTGTGGATGTTGTGCAAAATGATGGTGGTATCCGGCCGGAGGTATGCAAGCCAATCTTCCTTGGCACCGACCCAGAACTATATATAAGACGGTGGGCAGTGGAGAAATTACGGATGGAAAAGGAATAACTGGTCAGGTCGGGCCAATGCACTTCCCCCTCGGTAGCGCTTCCCCCACGCGCGGGGCAAGCGCCGGCGGCAACCCTCTCTGAGCGCACGGCGAGCCGGGTTCAGCTCTCCGGCTCTCCTTCCGGCAGCTCGTGCCCTCCTTCCGCCACGGGGCCGCTCTGCTCCCCCCAGATGCAGGCCACCGCCCCCCAGGCTGCACTCCCTCATCGTCGCACCACCGCCGCCGTGGGTCGACCCCTTGCCGGACCCTGATGGGGCACCGTGGCAGCACGTCAGAGGCCGGAAGGAGCGCCGGTCGCCTGGCCCCCAGTCTGGTCATGGGTGCTGCGACAACTGCCGCGAGAACAACGAGCACATCTAAAGGCACTGCACCAACCCCACCAAGTGTGTCAGATGCGTTGGCCGCAACCACACCTCCCGTGGATACACTCGCCCCCGGAGCCCCTCCGACTTGCTGCCAGCACGTGCCACTCCTTCCATGCACCCTTAGGGGCCGGGCGCGTTGTCGGGTCTCCTGCCACCCACACCCTGTCACATCCCTAGTCTGGTATGACCTAGACTAGCTAGTCACTTGTGCATCATGTTTAAATTCCATTTAATTTTGAAATGGGGATTTGTGAAACCCTCTGAATCTTTCTGGAAATTGATCAAATAAAAATTGCTCCAAAAAGGGTCCAAGAAAATGCTCATGTTGCTCTCTGAAAATATTGGACAGAGATAAAAATCAAACCAATATTTTTAGGAGTCCATAAGTATTTATTTTGGGCATTTGGAATTAATGCATAATTATTTGCATTGGATAAAAATATGCTATATATATTATATATGTCCAATAATTATGCTAGTTGCTGAGGAGCTCTGGAATAATATAGTTAGCTCCTGCAAAAATTGGCATAAGGAAATAAAATGATTTAGTATTTTAATTAAATCAAAACAAATGTAAGAAAATAGAAAAAGAAATAAAAGGGAAAAAACCTTACCTGGCGCTTAGCTCCCTGTGGCTGCCCAAAGATCAGCGGCTGGCCGCCCAGTGGCCAGCCAGCCCATCTGGGCCCCTCCTTTGTCGTCTTCCTCCCAGACAGAGGATTTGGCGTGCCCGACGCAAGACACCGCCAGCGCCCGCCCACCTCCTCCTCCTGCCTGCCTGTCCCTCCGTGATGCGTCTGGACGACGCCATGCCGCCCCCTGGACCTCTCTCCCTCTCCCCAGTCCTCTCCCCTCCTCTCTCTCGCCCTCCCCCGCGAACACCCGAGCGCCACCGTCGCCGCCGCACGCCATTGCCGTGGCCACCACCTCCCCCTCGCCCTCTCTTCGAGTCCAGAAGCCCCGCCACATCGCCGGCAACCTCCCCGCCAAGTCACGCGAGCGGAAGCGCCCTGCAGCGTCGTCCCCGACCCTTCTTCCTCCTCGGGCCGCCGTGGATCTCTGTCGCCGCTCACCGCCGTCAGCGTCTTCCCCGAGCTCGCCGTCGTCTCTTCCGGTCCCCCGTGAGCCACCCCACGCCGCTTCCCCTACTCCCTGCTCCTCTGCGCTCTCAGCCCCTCTGCCGCTCGAGCCGAAGCTCCGCCGCTGCCAAGCTCTGCTCTCGTGAGCTCCGCCACCGTCGACCTCCGTTGCCTCCGCTGGATGCGGACGAGCCGAACTCGCCCGGTGCTCTTTGCCGCCGCTTCGCGGCACCGCAGCTGCACCCCTCCTCGGCGAACTCCGGCCGCCGTGGCCGAGCTCCTCGCCGTCGCTTCCGGCCACCCCAGGACCGGCTAGCACCACCGCCTGACGCTCGCTGGTCTGGGCTCTCGATCGAGCCCAGCCACGCTGCGAACGGGGCACCGTAGTCCGCTTCAAGCGCTCGCGCTGCCTCGCCGGCGGCTTAACGCCGTGAGGTTTGACCTTGACCTCGCTGCCCGTCGGTGGGCCTCAGGGTCGTGATTAACTTAAGGCTAATCACCGTTAACTAACCCCCCTGACACTGACCAGTGGGCCCGGCGCCCTAATCTTTTAGTTAGGCTTAAACTAACCCCCCCTATTTAACCCGTGTCACCGACGTGTGGCCCCACACGTCAGGTTTGACCCGGTCAGCCACGGTTGACTTGCTGACATCATGCCTCTGTAATGCTGACGCAGTTATTTATTTTCTGGATTTAATTAAATCAGGAAATTCCAGAAAATTTGCAAAACTTCAAAAAATCATAGAAATTCAACCGTAACTCAGATTGAAATAATTTATATATGAAAAATTATCAGAAAAATGCAATCTTTCCATCTGTACTAGTTTTATGCATGACAAACCAACTTATACATGCTGTATAAGTGAAAACATGTAAATGGCATATATAAGAGCTTAACTTGGAGTTGCATTTGAACTCTTGGTTCAAATGGACCTCTTCCAAACTGAATGCTAGTTGCATTAGCTCAAACAACATCACATCTACATGCCATGTTCATGCATCATATTGTTGCATATGATTGTGTATTGATTGCCGGCACCGTTCCTTCTCGATAGGTCCTGCTCCGGAGACGTTCCAGAGTACCTGTCTGTGAAGCAGTGCCTCCCTTGTTGATTTACCAGGCAAGCAAACCCCCTTGTTCATTCCGATACAATCCTACTCTCTCGCTCCTGCTCTCAGTTATTGCATTAGGACAACAACGATTCATCTGCTACTTTGTGCTGCGGTAGTTGAACCCATTCCTCTGCATGACCTGTCATTGCCACAGTAAATAGTTGAAACCCACTAGCTTGTGTAGGAGTTGATTGAGCCATGTTGTGTTCCTACCATGCTATGCCTGCTATTGCTTAGAGTTGTGTCAGGTCTGATTCATTGGGAATGAATTGGAGTACAGTTCTATGTTCTGATGCTGAGAGTGGAATGTGTGAACACGATTTGGTAAAGGCAGCGGTGAGAGGCCATGTAGGAGTACATGGTGGGTTGTCTCACTGGAACCGTCCTTAAGCACTGAGTTCTATGTATGTCGTCCAATGACTAGCTACTACCACACATTGGAATGCTTAAGTGCCCCTCTCAACTTATTAACCAACTTGATCTCTGTCCAGGAGTCGCAACTAGTTTCTGGTGTTTGTAGGTAGTGCTATTTTTCTACCGAGTGGCACCCGGCAGGGTGGGCTTGGGACAGACTAGGCACAGTGGCACGGTGTACAGTGGCACTGGATGGTGGGCTTGGGAACCCTGCTCACATCGCTTGGGGCCGTGGCGACACCCGGCCGGATCTCATTTCGGATGGAACCCGAATAGGCAATAAACACGGACTAGAGTCTTGTGTGGTTAGTCGTCGTGGCGACACCCTCGGCAAGCTTCCGCTTGAAGGTTGCCGAGGTACATGACGGTACATGGTGATAAGTGGTGAGAGTGTGTGAAGAAGTACACCCTGCAGGTTATCATGATCTATTCTAATAGCCGTGTCCTCGGTTATGGACTTCTTGGATGCTTACGTGGTACATAGACAACTTGAAGTGGATACTATAAAATTCTCAAGACAAGTGTGAGTGCTATGGATGGCCTTCTCGTATGGAGACGGGGATGAATCCATAGTAGTGTATTGTGTGGTGACTAGTGGACTCGTGTGCGCCTATATCACCTCAAAGAAGTTCTTGTAGTCGAGAACAGGGATAGCCACGAGTCAAAGCTGGCTTGCTGCAACTAAACTCCACATTACCTTCTTGATACTAATGCATGTATAATAGGATCTGATGTAAGTCTTGTTGAGTACCTTTGTACTCACGTTGCTTTATTTATGTTTTTGCAGCGGAGACTTCGGTCTTACTAGTAGTTCCGCTTGGACTTCGACGAGTAGCTTGTTACCTCAGCTACGATCTTGTACCCTTGGGAGGGTCTTGTAGATAGTCGGGCTTCTCAGCCTTTTTCTTTTGTAGTTATGCGTACTCGGACATGTAATGCTTCCGCTTGTTGCTTGTATGTTCTGAATGATGGGTCATGTGACCCTATTTGTATTTAATGCTATGTGGCTCTTCCGAGCCTTTATCTATATGAGTTTGCGTTATGTTGTGATGCCATGTTGTACAGCACATACTTGCATGTTATGCGACGTGTAACTTGTATTGCTATGTGTGGATCCGACAACCTAGTTGTTTATCCTTGGTAGCCTCTCTTATGGGGAAATGTAGTCTCGTGCTTCGAGCGATAGTAGTCCGCTACAGCCCGGTTCACGAGTCCTGCTAGCCCAACACTACTACTTGGACACTTGATGGCCGGCATGTGTTTCACTTCGTTCCTATGTCCGTCTGCTCGGGAAATGTCACGCGTGATATTCGAGTCCTTCCTAGCCTGCTACAGCCGGAATACGGAGTCCTCATTAGCCCAGTGCTACAGCCCGAATTCATACATTGATGACCGACATGCTCGATGTTATTCATGTATGCCTGTCCCCATAGGTTAGTGCCACTTTGGGTTCACGACTAGTCATGTCGGCCCGGGTTCTTTGTCATATGGATGCTAGCGACACTATCATATACGTGAGCCAAAAGGCGCAAACGGTCTCGGGCCATGGTAAGGCGACACCCGTGGGAAAATCGTGCGTGAGGCTGCAAAGTGATATGATGTGTTACATGCTAGATCGGTGTGATTTAGGATCGGGGTCCCGACAGCTTTGGTATCAGAGCCTGACTGCTTGTAGGATTTCCAAGCCAACCTGGTCGAAGTTGAGTCTAGAAATGCTTTAGTTATGTAAGGGAATTGATTGTGGAAGGGAACGTAAGGCTCTTTTTACTCCTTTACCTCATGGCCCTCTGATCTGAGTCGTCCTATCTTTCCTACGGGGTTAAGGAACTAGGCTTTCTCTTCTGTCTATCAGGATCACGTGTTACTACTCCGTAGCTCCATAGGGTTGGTTGATCAGAGTCATACCCCAGTTTTCGAGTACTTCCGGTGTAGTCTGTTTAGTAATATCTCAGAACCTTGAGTGATGATGTTGAGTATGTTACTACCCCATTTTTGCAGGATGTCTCATTTTGAGCATTTTACTGCCGTTATGCTGCTGGAATTGCCCTAGGAGTTCGGGAGTTACTAACTTCCTTGTCCTACAATCTATAGCTTATAGTTGATGTTGATTTCGCCCTTGGTTTCGTTTCTCAGGATGTCATCAGTTAAGCGAAGTTTTGTTGCTTGTAGCCAGAACCACGGAGATGGTAGGGATGAGGATCCTCCCGACCAGCCTTCATTGGCAGAGTTCATGTTAGAGATGGAGAGGAACAAGCGTGAGTCTAACCGCTTGTTGGCACGTATCGAGGAGAACACCGCACATCAGTTCAAAGGGTCTGCAACCATTCATGACTTCATTCGCTTGCACCCACCTACCTTTCATCATTCCATCGAGCCACTCGATGCAGATGACTGGCTCCGTAGTATCACACGCAAGCTCCGTTCTGCGAACGTAGCTGAAAGTGACAAGGTCACCTATGCTGCATACCACCTGGAAGGTCATGCTAGTCTTTGGTGGCAGAACTATGAGGCTATGCTTCCAGCTGGTCAGATTCCAACCTGGAGAGATTTCACTGAGGCTTTTCGCGAGCATCACATTCCTGAAGCCCTCATCGATCGCAAGAGAGAAGAGTTCTGTAGTTTCACCCAGGGTAAGATGGCTGTTGATGCTTACAGTAGAGAGTTTGAGAACCTTGCCCGTTATGCCACAGAAGAGGTGTCCACGGACGCCAAGAAACAGGCTAGGTTCCGGAAGGGTCTCAACCCCAAGTTGCGTCGTGATCTCCACCTGCATCATTGTGATACATTCCAAGCTCTTGTGAACAAGGCCATTAATGCAGAGACAGCTCAACTCACTTACGAGGAGTCTCGTAAGCACAACCGTGAATTGGTTTCTTCCTCCGGTTCTAGTTCGCAAAAGCGCCGGATTTGGATTCCGAACTCTGCTCTTCCACCCGGATATTCACCGAGGCCATCCCATGTGGCGCCTCACCCAGTTCAGTTACATGCTCCACCCAGGCCTATTGGTAGACCACTTGTCAATGCGGGTCCACGTCCTACTTCAGGGACTTGCTTCACATGCGGAGAGCCAGGACACTATGCACGTGACTGCTCTTAGACCAGTTCTGCTCCACCCCAGCCTGAGAAGACTGTTGGCTGTGTTAAGCCATCAAGCAAGATGATCAGTGTCAAGTCAGCTCCCACTGAACGTGGACGTGTGCATCACGTCTCAGCTAAAGACGCCATGATGATCCGGATGTCGCTCTTGGTACACTCCTTGTCAACTGTCATCCAGCTTCGTTCTATTCGACATCGAGCACCTCATTCCTTCATTTCAAAGCTATGCTAACTTGCACAACATATCATTTTGTGATATGCCCTCTCCACTAGTCATTCAAACCCCGGATCCAAATGGCAAACTTCTAGTGTAAGCCATGGTAATGAAATCCTTGTTGATGACTTGTATTCCTTGCCTCACTTATAGCCCTCAAGTCCACGATATTAACATCATCTTGGGTATGGACTGGATGAAAGCTCATTATGCCAAGATTGATTGTTATACCAGGTCTGTTCAGCTTACACACCCATCTGGCAAGATAGTCACTGTCTCCACCAGAGTTGCAAAGCGTCAACTCTATTCTCTTAATGCCAGCCCTCTTCCAGACCTTGAAGATATCCCGGTAGTCCGTGACTTTCCGGATGTTTTTCCAGAGGAACTGCCAGGTATTCCACCTGACAGAGATGTAGAGTTCGTCATAGATCTTATCCCAGGAACCGCCCCAATCTCTAGGAGACCTTATAAGATGGCACCCTTAGAACTAGCCGAGCTTAAGAAACAACTTGATGAGTCCTTGCAAAAGGGTTTCATCCGTCCTAGTTCTTCTCCTTGGGCTTGCCCCGTCCTCTTCGTCAAGAAGAAGGATGGTACGGACCGGATGGTTGTAGATTATCGTCCCGTTAATTTGGTCACGATAAAGAACAAGTATCCGCTCCCCAGGATCAATGACCTGTATGATCAGCTCGCTGGATCCTCAGTCTTTTCCAAGATGGATTTAAGGTTAGGATACCACCAAATCAAGATTAGAAACGGGGACATCCCCAAGACGGCTTTTGTCACTCGTTATGGCCAGTACGAGTACACCATCATGTCTTTTGGTCTAACCAACGCTCCAGCTACCTTCTCCCGCTTGATGAACTCGATCTTCATGGAGTACTTAGATAAGTTCGTCGTGGTTTACCTCGATGATATTCTTATTTACTCGAAGAACGAGGAAGAGCATGCCGAACATCTTAGACTTGTGCTAGAAAAACTCAGAGAGCACCGCCTTTATGCCAAGTTCTCCAAGTGTGAATTGTGGTTGCCAGAAGTGACCTACCTAGGCCACGTAATTTCTGGTAAGGGCATTGCTGTCAATCCCGAGAGAGTTCAGGCCGTTCTCGATTGGACTCCACCTGAAACAGTTAAACAAGTTAGGAGTTTCCTTGGTCTAGCCAGCTATTGTCGTCGCTTTGTTGAAAACTTCTCCAAAGTAGCCAAACCCCTCACGGAACTTCTCAAGAAAGATAAAAAGTTTGAGTGGTCCCCACAATGTGAGTACAGTTTTCAGGAACTGAAAAGGCGCCTGACTTCTGCTCCCATACTTGTGCCACCGGATTTCACAAAAGACTTTGTTATCTACTGCGACGCCTCACGACAGGGACTAGGTTGCATTCTTATGCAAGATCGTCATGTGATTGCCTATGCATCTCGTCAGCTGCATCCACATGAGGAGAATTATCCTACACATGATCTAGAGCTTGCAGCCGTAGTCTATGCACTCAAGACCTGCGACATTACCTTCTTGGTAAACGCTATGTAGATCTACACCGATCACCAGAGTCTCAAGTATATTTTCACACAACCAGATTTGAACCTTAGGCAAAGACGTTGGTTGGAGTTAATCACAGATTATGATCTAGGGATTACCTACACCCCAGGCAAAGCCAATGTCATGGCTGATGCTCTAAGCCGTAAATCCTATTGCAACAATCTCATGTTGCAGCAAGGCCAACCACTTCTCCATGAGGAATTCTGTAAGCTTAATATTCACATGGCTCCTCACGGATTCCTTTCATCCTTGGTGGCGAAACCTACCCTTGAGGATCAGATCATCTCTGACCAGAAGTTTGATAGGGGTGTTATCCGCATTAAGAGAAACATTAAGAAGGGACTTGGTGGATGTTTCTCTATGGATGATCGAGGTGTTGTCTTCTTTGAAATCGCTGGTGGTTCCTAAGAGTCAACATCTTCGACAATTGATTCTTAAGGAGGCGCATGAATCTCCTCTCACAATTCATCCCGGTAGTACTAAGATGTATCAGGACCTACACCAGAGATTCAGGTGGACTAGGATGACGAGAGAAATCACCGGCTTCATTGCTAATTGTGACGTTTGTCGTCGCGTTGAGGCAGAGCATCAAAGGCCTGCTGGCACCCTTCAGCCTTTAGCCATTCCTGAGTGGAAATGGGATAAAGTTGGTATGGACTTCATCACCGGCTTTCCCAGGACCAAGAAAGGGAATAACGCTATCTTCGTAGTCGTTGATCGTCTTTCCAAAGTGGCTCACTTCCTATCTGTTCGAGAGAGTATCACTGCTAGTCAGCTCGCTGACTTATATATTTCTCGAATAGTGTCGCTTCATGGTGTCCCACTAGAGATCAATTCAGACCGTGGCAGTCTTTTCACTTCTCATTTCTGGGAGAGTTTCCAAACTGCCATGGGAACCCATCTTTCCTTCAGTACCGCTTTCCACCCTCAGTCAAGTGGTCAGGTGGAAAGGGTCAACCAAATTCTCGAAGACATGCTTAGAGCTTGCGTTATCTCATTCGGTATGGATTGGGAGAAATGTCTTCCTTTCGCCGAGTTTGCTTATAACAATAGTGTCGGGGAAGCTGATCGTACCCACGAACACCTATGGGGGCCGGCGGACCGGACCCCTTTCGGTTCGGTGGGGGGCGGAGATTGCACGAAGAGCAGATCGAGGCGAAGCACACGAGCAGTTTACCCAGCTTCGGAGCTCTCCGAAGAGATAATACTCCTATTGCTGCTTGTCTGATTGTATTGTGCTCTTGCTAGGGAGCGTTGGGAGCTACAAAACTTAGCGTGGGAGTTCTCTAGTTTCGAATGAGTCGAACCCCTTCTACGTTGCGCATGGGCCTCCTTTTATATGCTCAAGGGGTCACCACAGGTGGGAGCGTAGACAAGGGCAAAGAAGGAAAATGAGTTGCGGTTGGTACAACTACTTTGTACAGTGTATTCTACCTAACTCTGACGGCAAGGGACAAAAGCATTAAATGCCCGTCCATGTCGCTTAAACAGTGCAACAATGATCGTCAGAGCGCCACCGCTCGCCACGATGGCAATCTTGTCGGCGCCGCTTACCGCTGTTCTCCGCACGCACACAGTTCTTGACACGCCGCTACCGGAATGGTCCCATGGCGACATCGCTGGTGGATGAGCTGGAGCGGAGATAAAGAGGGTTGCTGCCGCTGCAAGCGCCTTTGCCGCGGACTGAATCCTTGTCGCGCCCGAAGCTTGTCGCTCATCGAGCCTTCCCATACGGCAAGCTCCTCTTGCCGTGGTCTTGTCTTCTGCGTGCCTTGAGTGGCCTTCCAGCAAGCTCCTCTTGCCGGGCCTTGTCTCCTTGACTTGAATACTTTGTTCTTGAATGGCTCCAAAGGAACCGCGGAGGACCTTGGCGGTCACTAGGCAAGCCTTGCCGCTGGGTGCTGAATCGCCTGCAGCACGAGTTCGGGATACTAGGGTACCCCTACCTAGTACACCAACAGAGCCTCGGCCTGGGCCACACACGGTGCCGAGCTGTTGGGCTAGGCCCAAAGCGAGGCACACGGGCATGCGCGCCTAGATCACGCCGTAACCTGCTCCGGACCCACCACGCCCCCACAGAACAGCACGCGTCGAACATGGCGTCGTGGGAGAGATCGTGGGGGATTTCTTCAATTGGAAAAGGGCGTCCGCCCTCTCCCTCCTTATAAACAGGGGAAACAGGGCAGGTCGCCCACCTCGCCATT